>CM077086.1:143933891-144084419 GCA_039513925.1 Platanthera zijinensis
CACTTCAAGCACTTGCATCTAGTGTTGGAGACTTTGAGGAGGAATGAGCTGTATGCGAAATTCTCCAAGTGCGAGTTTTGGCTACCCTCAGTAGCGTTCCTTGGTCACATTGTTAGTGGGGAAGGTATAGCGGTGGATCCAGCGAAGATCGTTGCGATACGGGAGTGGCCTGCGTTGTCTTCTGTCGCGGAAGTCCGTAGTTTTCCCGGGCTTGCCGGATATTACAGGCGCTTCGTAGAGAACTTCTCACGGATAGCGCTACCTCTCACGAAGTTGACAAGGAAAGATCAGAGATTCTTGTGGACGTAGGAGTGCGTGCAAGCGTTTGAGGAGCTGAAGAGACGGTTGACCACGGCGCCAGTGCTTAGTTCGCCGAGTGGGACCGAGGGCTTCGAGGTATATAGTGATGCCACGGGTAGTGGTTTGGGCTGCGTGTTGTTGCAGCATGGGAGCGTCATAGCTAATGGATCGCGTCAGGTGAAAGTGCATGAAAGGAACTATCCGGTCCATGACTTGGAGTTGGCGGCCGTGATATTTGCACTTAAGCTGTGGAGGCACTACCTATACGGCGTAAGGGTCGATATATATACCGATCACAAGAGCCTGAAGTACCTATTTGATCAGAAGGATCTTAACATGAGGCAGAGAAGGTGGATGGAGTTCCTGGGGGACTACACCTTCAAGATTCATTATGTACCCGGGAAGGGCAATGCGGTTGCTGATGCGTTGAGTCGCAGGGCTCCCGCCCAAGCCAACTGGTTGTCGGTGCATGATGAGCGGCTGATATAGGAGTTGGAGGAGCTTGAGATCTGTTGCGTTGACAAGAAGGCGAGCGCCAAGGCAATGTTGAACTGGACAGAAGTTCAGTATGACCTGGCTGACCGAGTCAGCAGGCATTGGAGTTAGATGACTCCATGAAGGAGCTTATGGAGGCAGCGTTGGATGGGTCAAATTCCCAGTTTTTGGTGGCAGATGGGTTGTTAAGGAAGGATCATCGGTTGTGCGTCCCAAGCGGGAGTAACCTACGGGCGGAGTTGTTGTACGAGGCTCATCATACCAAGTACTCGATCCACCCAGGGAGCACAAAGATGTACCGTGACCTCAAGAAGCTGTTTTGGTGGCTGGGGCTTAAGAAAGACGTAGCGTTGTTTGTGGCTAAGTGCCAAACATGCGCCTTGGTGAAGGCGGAGTGCCAAATGCCGGGAGGATTTTTGAAGTCCTTGCCTATACCGGAGTGGAAGTTCGACGACAAATCTATGGACTTTGTGCATGGGTTGCCAAGGTCGCAGAAGGGGAACGACGCCATCTGGGTGATCGTAGATCGGTTAACCAAAGTGTCGCATTTCATTCCGCATAGGAAGGACGACTCGGTGGAGAAGTTGGCAAAGCTATATGTGGACAATATAGTTAGACTGCATGGTGTGCCTCGCAGCATTGTGAGTGATCGCGATGGGCGTTTCACGTCCAATGATTGGAGGTTGGTGCAGCAGATGCTGGGGACAAAGTTGAAGTTCAGCACAGCCTTCCATCCGCAGACGGATGGGCAGACCGAGAGAGTCAATAGAACGATGGAGGACATGCTCCGCATTTGTGTTCTAGACTTCAGGAAGCAATGGGAGGACCACCTGTATTTGGTGGAGTTCGCGTACAACAATAGCTACCAGGCGAGTATCCAAATAGCGCCCTTTGAGGCCCTATATGGTAGAAAATGTCGCACGCCGTTGTCTTGGTTAGAAACGGGTGAGGCAAGGTTGTACAAGAAGCAGGAGGTGGAGAGTGCTACCTCGTTGGTGCGGATCATTCGGGAGCGCTTGTTGATCGCTCAGGACAGGCAGGCGAAGTATTACAATACCAAGCACCGGAACGTGGAGTTCGCGGTAGGCGATTGGGTATACTTGAAAGTGAAGCCGTTCAAGGGGGTTTCGCGGGTGAGACGCTTGAAGAAGATGAGCCCAAGATACCTTGGACCTTTTGAGGTTCTGGAGCGAGCCGGCGAAGCCGCTTACCGTTTGAAGCTATCGGTGGAGTTGAGTGGGCTACACGATGTGTTCCACATCTCTGTGTTGCGGAAGGCGGTACAAGAGCCTTCGCTAGTGATCGTTGTGGATCAAGTACCGGTGGGCGAAGGGTTGACGACTAAGGTCAAGCCCATTTGTATTGAAGACGCAGAGGTCAAGAGGCTCCGTAACAAGGAGATCCGGATGGTTAAGGTCCGGTGGGATAATTGCAGTCGGGAGGAGCTCTCTTGGGAAAGGGAGCAAACCATGCTGGAGGAGTACCCGGAGTTATTCCGCCCAGGTACCGTTAAAAGTTTTAAGTTCCTATGGTTTTCCTTTAGTAAATTTCGTGGGCGAAATTCTTTTAAGGGGGAGAGAGTTGTAATACCCCGGAACTCAAAAGAGGGACGGGTGATGTTTTAAGCCCAGTCTGAATTTTGGAGCAGGTGTCACGGGCGTGTCACGGGCGTGACACGGGCGTGTCACGGGCGTGACACAGGCGTGTTCGGCCACGGGTCATGTGGTCGACGTTTTGACGATTGGAGATCGTCGTGTTGAGGCACACGGCCTGGGACACGGGCGTGTCCCAGGGCGTCTCACTTTGGGCAGTTTTCTGAGGCAGGCACACGGGCCATGATACGGGCCCTGACACGGGCGTGTCAAATTCGACACGGGCGTGTCGGGTGCCGTGTCACAGGCCGTGTCCTTCTCGGGTTTGGAAAGCTGGCCGATTGCACACGGGGGGCGTGACACGGGTCTCGACACGGGCGTGTCACAGGTGACATGGGCGTGTCGGAGGCCGTGTCGAATGCCGTGTACTGGTTTTTGAGTCGGTCGAGACGGCGAATGGGTGACACGGCCAGGCACACGGCCGTGTTGCAACCCGTGTTCGGCCCAGATTTTATAATTTGAGGCCTAATCGTGGCCGTTCATTTCCTTGGCTTTGGATCCGACGGTGGGGGGTTGCTCCTGGATGGTTTTAGCCGGGATAAGGGTTTCAAAACCCTCATTCTCTCTTTCCATTCTCTTTCTAAATCCTAGAGAGAGGGGAGAGCAAGGTGAGGGGTTGGAGACCAAGATCCGGCCGCCGGTGGAGCATCGGAGCTCTGAATCGCAATCCGAATCCAGATCCGCGGAGGTGACGCCGTTGCGATGCTTTCCAACCGCATAGTTTTTCATGGCGCCGCGGAAGAACGCAAGGGTAACAATTTCTCATCCTTGGGCATGTGAAGCCCTTTTTCCCTTTGCATAGGAAGCCCTCTCTTGCGAGTGAGCGAAGAGTTGGAGCGTTCCTTGGGGTAGATATGTAAAGTCCCCCTTGTATAGAGTCCGTACGCGAAAACGGACATAGGCATTGTGTGTGAAGCCTATCCGGACAAGTAGAGCCGGATCGGTGATGTTGCATTGCATATGAACCGGGGAAGACTCCGGGTGTTTGGGCGTTTTTCGGGTTTTCTACGTGGTAGATTGCAGCAGGGAGCCTTGGAGATTAACTCCAAGGTGCACCCGAAAAACTGGGCAAAGCGAGTTTTGCCAACACGATGGCCGGGGAGCCAACGTGAACATAACCGGGTTATGTGATTGTTGTGGCGGAAACGGGACTCGGTGAGTCTTGACCTGCGCATATGGCTTAAATTGCCGTTGCGATATGAGCACAGGTCAGGCGGAACCGTACCCGATCTATGTCGTTCGGTGGGACCGTTGGCATGGATGAGAGTCTTCGGCGGTCTATGGCTTAAATTGTCATGACCAAGGCCAAGAAGACAAGATGCTCATATGGTTGGCCGTCCAAGAGGCGGTGGTGGAACGGGAACGTCTATGGCTTGAATTGACGTGACGTTGGCCGATTTGCCGTGAATGTGCCCTGTGTGCACGAGGTGTGTGGCCGTGCGAGCCTACGCCTGTGATGATGTGTGTTTACACTAATAAATTGCCTATACTAATAAAGTGCAGGGAAAGAGCATCACCACCCCGATTTTGGGGGCGGGATCGTTATAATTTGGTCAGCATAGCTGACCGTTGCTTTTGTTTGTCACCGGGCGGTGGTTTGTGCTTGCAGGTACTGCGGAGCCGAGCGGAAAATAGCGGGCTAAAGCCCAAGTTGCTGAGCCGGCCCTCGAAGGCCTAATTCTGAGTGTTTCATTGTAACCATGTGTGGCCGGCCTGCGAGCCGATGTATGAAAACACTTTTGTATCAAGCAAACTATGTAAGGCCTTAAGGCCATTTCTGTTTTATGTGTATTGGAACATTCCTGCGGGTGTTATTGTAGTGGACATTCATGCTGTTGGCAGGGTTCTTAATTGTGCATCTTAATTTTAATGCTTCCGCTAGGTGTTGTGTAGGGCGTGCAATTGGTTGAATGGTTTCAACGCGTAACCAACCGGTCTATCCGTAGTATTTGGCGTCGGGCCCCGGCCGGACCTACTACTATATGCTATACGACGGATAGGGGTGTTACAATATCTTATGTGTCTGGATATTAGCATCTAGAGCTGAGACTTTCATAGGGCTGAAAGGTCCCTCTTTGACTGTCACAAAGATCCTTGGGTTAGATGCTTCCATGAAGAGCCAGACCCTCTCCTTCCAGATTCTAAAGCATTCCTTTCTGCAGATAGGAAGCTTCATGGAACCAAGCTCCTTATGGTTCTCTCCTGAACCCATAAGTATACTCTGACTGCTACCCTTGGAGATCTACTTAGACTGTTAAGTCTTTATTCAGCAACCTCCCTCTGATACCACTTGAAAGTCCTTGATTTTAAGGGTAGCTAAACACCTAGAGGGGGGGGGGGGAATAGGTTTTTAGGTCTTTTTACTTTCTTTTAGACTTTATCTGAGTTAATGTCTATTATGATTAGTTAGTATTGATTTCAAGAAGATCACACACGACACATAGATGGTTTATAATGGTTCC
The DNA here is from genome assembly GCA_039513925.1 of Platanthera zijinensis. Lineage (NCBI taxonomy): Eukaryota > Viridiplantae > Streptophyta > Magnoliopsida > Asparagales > Orchidaceae > Platanthera > Platanthera zijinensis. The sequence goes on from CM077086.1 coordinate 143,938,801, forward strand.
CTAGAGTATGGGTACGTCCACTATTCCTCCCGCCATTCTAATAGTGTATTAGACAAGACACTTCACCAAAAATTTGGCTCCTAAGAGATTACAAAATAATCCCGGAGGACCACTCAATCTCCTCCAAGACCTATAACTCGGGCACCAAACCCTACAACTTTGTGATCAAAAGATCACCTTCCTTAGGCCAAAAGGCCCTATCACTCAGGCTAGGAGGATAACACTACCTCAGATCCAAAGGATCCTACAACTCAAGCACAAGTGCCCTACAACTCAGGAATAATTGCCCTACAACTCAGGCACAAGTGCCCTATAACTCAGGACAAAGCCCAACACTCAGATCCAACCTGGATCCTACAACTCAAATTCACACTTGAATCCTACCACTCAGGCCAAAGCCCTACACTCAGATTCTTAATAAAATCTTACCACTCAAATATATATAAGGTCCTACACACGACCTTTATAAATAGGCTTATAACTCAGATCTAGAAAGATCCTACAGAAAATTAGGTTTGCTAATGTTGAATAGACAACAAAGAAATGATCTCTGTGTCTTCCTCCTTCTGTCCTGAGAAAACTAAGTCAAGATTCCTTCTTCACAGCTCCAAAAAATAGTCTTCAGGATAAGCTCTGTTTGGTCTGTGAAGTAACTATAATAGGGGTAGGCCTTGACTGCTTTTCTCTCAAAGAAATGTCTCTGATCTTTCTGTTGCCGGTGTTGATCACAATAGCTAACTTGATGACCTTTTGGGTTTAGTCAATTTTTAACTTCTGCTTCAAGCTCTGCAACAATGGAGAGGAAGAAGATGAAGTTTTCCGCTTTGCGAACAGATAACCCTTGGAGAAAAGATCCTTTCTTCTCCGCCGATCTAATTCCTTTTATCATCCGTCGTCCAACGGCTCTTTTGACCTGTGGGCCCAGCTTTAATTACAGATATATAGCCTTCCTTTTATAGAATAAATCTTACAACAGGCCACCGATGCCATTAGTAGTGGACTGCAGCTTTCCCGCAATGAATTTGAATTTCGTTGACTATTGTTGACTTTTGCTGACGTCAACATCTGTAGACTTAGCTAAATTCTCAGTTCCAGCTCAGGCGTTGAGTGTGTTGAGTGAACAAGCTTCACTCAACGCAAAAACACTTAGTCAGATAAACTGCACTTCAAGGCGTTGAGAGCGTTGAGTGAACAAGCTTCACTCAACGCTAAAACCCTTAGTGAATAATCTGAACCTTTCTGTATCCTAGGCAATTAAAGAATTAAGTGAAGCTTCATCACTCAATGCTTTTGTACTTAGCCGCTTCTCTGAACCCTGCCATCTTGCTGATGCGTTGAGTGCGTTGAGTGAGCCATCCTCACTCAATGCATCTGGACTTAGATAGATGTTTCTGTCTATCTTCATTAAGCTTTGACTGACCATAGCTCTGTCGATGCTCTCCTTTTTGGGCATTGAGTGAGTTGACCTCACTCAACGCTTCTGGTCTTAGTTAATTTTTTTCTCCTTCTTCTTTGGCTTTGACAGAATTAACATGGCGTTGAGTGAATTGGCTTCATTCAATGCTTCTGGATTTAGCCATATTTTTTTGACAGATTCTCCATGGCTTTGATTGAAGTAGCTTGATTCAACGCTTCTAGCTGTATGGCATTGAGTGAGTTGACATCGCTCAACGCCTGTGGACTTGGCCACTTTTCTATCTTCCTTCTTCTTAAGCTTTGACTGCATAGTCTTTCCTCAGTGCTTTTTGTTGCATTGCGCTGAGATAACTAGCTTCGCTGAACGCCTGTGTACTTAGCCATTTTCTTGACTTTCAAAGCAAAGGATTTGACTGACTAGTCTTCACTTGACGCTTCTACTCATTTGGCATTGAGTGAGCTGTCCTCACTCAACGCCTCTAGATTTAACCCGAATTTTGCCTTCGTCAACAACTCTTCTTGATATCTGGCATTGAGTGAACTGACTTCACTCAATGCATGTGGACTTAGCCGAATATCTCTTTCCAGCTTTCATCCTTAGACATTTAGCGTTGAGTGAGCTTGCTTCACTCGACGCCTTTGGACTTAGATAGATTCTTGTATTTTTAGCATCCTTCTTTGAGTCCACTTGTCTATTCCATGTGACAAGGAATCACTTGCATGCATGAGCTTGAACATACATCAAATACAATTAGGTGTTTACCATTGACTTGTTTGGCTTCTTACAAATCTGGGATATTGGGATCAATGAACCCAACAATGTCCAATCTTCCGACAACACCAACACTCAAACCTGTTATATCTCCTCATGGAGCTCACAACAGGAGTGGGATGAGTCCATTTTAAATCAGAAGGGTGTCTGCAAGATATTGCATATGAATCTTTGATTGGCTTGTGGTGTGGTGCTGGTAGCGATTTGTCATCCACAACCACAGTCTTGCCATTTCTTGCATTTCTTATTACAGACCCACTTCCCTTACCCTTGGTGCTAATGTTGACACCAAAAATAATGGGGCCACGATCCTTCATCAAAAATTCATCATGAGCTGCCTTGAGAGAACTCTTTCCACAATGCACATCTTTAGTTCACTGTGGAACATCCATTTTTCCAATGTCTATAGACACTTTCTAGGTCATAGTCATTTGTGGCTAGGAGAACTTTTTTGAATTTTATGGGTTGTATGGGTGCCTTTCCTTTGACCTTGGTTCTCCTATTCCTCTTCTTGTATCCTACTCCGTTTTTGTATGGTGTAGAGAAGGTATCTATTATCGGGAGAGCAGTCTGGGGCTTAGAATATTTTGTCACCACTTCTCTTTCCTTGAGGAGATCATTGTGAAGCTTCTTAATGGTTCTTTACCTTTGGATGGGAATCTCAGCATGCTTGTCAATAATATTTTTGAGCTCAATGATCTTTAAGGTATTTTCCTCAAGATGACCCTTCAAAGGTCTGAGGAGTTCAAGCTCTTCAGCTTGCTTCTTAGCAAGCTTCCTGCTTTTTCCTAGAGCTTTAAGGAGGGCCCCATACTTCTCCACAATCTCATCATAAGAATTCTCTGATTCATAGTCCTCCCCATTTCTAGAAGATGAGGGGGATGCTGGGTCCAGTAGTCCTAATGTCATAGATTTGTAAGAAGTCAAACAAGTCAATAGTATATACATAGTTGTATTTGATGTATGTTTAAGTTCATGCATGCAGGTTGGTCTATATCATATTTATTGGATAGGTGGTTCAAGTCACATTAATAGGTGGACTCAAAGAAGCTAATTGGATAGGCATGAATTTGCCTAAGTCTACAGGCGTCTAGTGAGGCAAGCTCACTCAACCCCAAAAATCAAGGCTGTTGCAGGAGAAGAAGGAAAAATGACTAAGTCCACATGCGTTGAGTGAGGCTTATACACTCAAAGACATACAAATAATAGTGCTGAGTGAAGTCAGGACAGTCAAAGAAAAAAATGACTAAGTATAAAAGTGTCGACACACTTCACAACTATGTTGACACCTTTGTAGGAGAAGTGTCGACAGATCAAGTCAGCTGTGTCAAGACAATTCAGTTATCTCGACACCTTGAAGATTCAAGACAGCAGTGTCGAGACAAGTCAGTTATCTCAACACCTTGAAGGATAAAGTCAGCTATTTCGAGACAATTCAGTTATCTCGACAATTTGAAGATTCAAGACAGCAGTGTCGAGATAAGTCATTATCTTGACACCTTGAAGGATCAAGTCAGCTGTGTCGAGACAATTCAGTTATCTCGACGCCTTGAAGATTAAGTCAGCAGTGTCGAGACAAGTCAAATATCTCGACACATTAAAGCTTAGGACAGTTGTGTCGAGACAATACAACTGTCTCGACATAATGAAGAACTGAAGTGAAGACTCAAAGATGTCAACACCATCCCGCAGAGCAGAATTATTCTAAGTCCAAAATCATTGAGTGAAGTCAACACACTCAACGCCATCATGCCAAAATCGTTGAGTGAATTCAACAAACTCAATGGCATCAGGAAGAATAAAATTATTCTAAGTCTAGAATCGTCGAGTGAAGCCAGTTCACTCAACACTCTCAATACTAAGGTTGCTGAAGAAGCAAGAGACTAAGCTAAGTCTAAAAGTGTTGAGTGAAGGCCATTCACTCAACGCCTAATAGAGCTGAAAAGTTTCTAATTCCAGATTCATTGAGTATTGCTCATTCACTCAACGCCACTCAACGCCTGAGTGGATTCTAAGAATTTGGCTAAGTCCACAAAGGGGTGACGTCAGCAAAATCAACAAGTCAACGAATTTCAGCTTCATTATGAAAGTGCTGCAAATTATCTTTAACGTCGCCATCAGTTTGTAGTTTATCCCAATCTGTAAAGCTCAGGATATAATCGGCCATTAAAGCAGCGACACATGTCAATTAACTCGCCAGATGACGAGATTATAAATAGAAGCTGAGATCTGGATCAAAACAACTTTTTGATAGATCAATTCATTTCGAATTAAGAGGAGCGGGAGTTCTTCATCTTCGCCTGCCATTATTGCAGAAACAAAAGCTTCAATTCGCATGTTTCTCAGATAGCAAAAGCAATCAACATCCGCTTCAGCAAGTACAGAGTATTACTTTGAGGAAGAGGAATCAGTCAGGCAAGCCCTAACCTAAAGTTTCTTTTCGATTCAATCTGAGCCAAATCTAAAGATCATTTTCTGAATCAAAGAAGAAGAAGATATATGTTCCGAATTCTCTCTAGATAGAAGGGAAGGCAGATGAATTACTATCTGCCTTACAACACAAGCTGCAAATCATTGAAGATATTCTTTCTTGTTGCTGTGGAGAAGATAGGGCTGAAATTCTCTCAGCTCAGGAAGCAATTGACTCAGAGATTAATTTCTCTTGAGTCAAATAATCATCCAACTCAATTTTTGGTGGATCTATTCAAAGATCTGTGTATAGGCCTAGGTTAAATAGGCTGTGTAGGATCTTTGTTAGATTTGTGTTATAAGGCCTAATTTATAAAGGCTGTGTGTGGATCCAATGTTGGATCTGTGTAGGGCTGATCTCCCAGCCTATATTGAGGGCATTTGTGCCTGTGTTATATGATCAGGTGATTATTGTGTGGTGGGCTGAGTGCCTATATTGTAAGTCTCGGTGGAGATTGAGTGATCTGGTGGGATTGTGCCGTAATCTCCGAGGAGCTAAAGTTATTGGAGAAGTGCCTTGTGTAACATACTGTTAGAAAGGCAGAGAGGGATAGTGGATGTACCAATACACTAGGAAACCACTATAAATATCTGGTGTGTTATGTGTTATTTTCTTGAAAGCATAACTAAGCAAACTCAGTAGGGCTTAAATCAGTTAAAGATTTTGAAAAAAATCAAAAAGACTGCTATAACCTATTCAACCCCCTCTAGGTGATTAGCTACCCTTAAATTTAAAGTCTTTCAAGTGGTATTAGAGGTAGGTTGCTCAAGAAAGGCTTAATAGTCTGAGTAGATCTCCAGGGTAGCTAACAGTTAGCTCAGATGGGTTTAGGAGAGAATCACAAAGAGCTAGGATACATGAAACTTTCTCTCTGTAGGAAGGAGACTTTTAGCATATGGAAGGAAAGGGTCAGATTGTTCATGGAGGCATCTGATCCTAGGATCTACATTATAGTTCAAGAAGGAACCTTTATCCCTATGAAGATATCTGTCCTTTATGCCAACATCAGATTCCAATGTAGTATACAAAAATGACTAAGGATGAAGTCATTCTTACTACTATGGATAAGAGGGCACACAATATTATAGTAAGTGTCATAGATGACTCTACCTTTCAAAACCTGGTGCACTTCAAGACCTCAAAGGAAATGTGAGACACCTTGGTAGTGTATATGAAAGGTACTAAGGGAGTTAGAGATGATGGAAAGTCAATGCTCAATCAAGAGTATGAAACTTTCAGACAGATCAGGGAGGAGACCATGCTAGCTACTATTAGAGGTTTTTTAGAATAGTTAATGAACTAAGGACCTATGGCTGGGTCTTTAGCAACTATGAGCTAAATGATAAGTTTCTTAGGTCTCTTACTAGAGACTGGGATATAAAGATATGTGCCATTAGATAAGTGGCTAAGCTGGTAGATACTCCACCATCTATATTGTTTGGTAAGCTGTTGTCATATGAGATGTAGCTAACAATAAGGAAGGAGGAAGAGAAGACTAGCAGAGCCCAGGCCAAAGAATCTGTTGTAGCCTTCAAGGCTTATAGATCCAAGAGGAGCAAGGAGAATAATCCTTCTCCAACAAGAAGGCCAGCTAAGTCAGAAAGTTTAGATCAAGATACATCTGGCTATAATATGTTTGATGAAGAATTTGCTGCTTTCTCAAGGCAATTTCTGAAGATGATGAAGAAGAAGGGTGGAGGAGCAAACCTACATCTTCCTTTCAACACAAGGAGGACTATTACAGACCAAGAAGAAACCCTCCAAGGAAGGCATGCATGACCCAAAATTGGTAAACAAGTTTCTAATAAGGTTATCTATTTTTGCTACATCAAGCCAGGGCATGTTGTGGCTGAATGTCCTGTGAATAAGAAGGAGACTGATGAGAAAAATCACCACCATAAGAAGTGCAAGAAGGAGAAGACCTTCATTGCTAAGAAGGAGAAAAGCTGGACTGACTCATACTACTCAGAGTCAGATGATGAAGATGAAGCCTACATTGGGCTGATGGCTAGATTAGATGAGGAATCTTGCCAGGATCAGCCTTGACCATCAAAGGTAAACTTTCCTTCCAGCTCTTCATTTAAGTCTAATTATAAGAATGGTCCTAGTTCCGAAGCATCTCTATCCTGTGATAAAGATGAGTCTGAGTCAGAGGAAGATGTCAGTTCAATTAATTAAAAGTATGGTGTCTTGCTGAATGCTTTCAAGAAAGGTAGGATGCTAGCCAAAAAGCAGGCTAAGGAAATATCCTCCCTTCAGCTTGCTACTTCCCAGCATGCAGAAATGCTGTCACTACTAGAAAAGTGAGTATTGGCTACACTTTTTTTGCCAGGGACTAAAAGTCGTGGTTAATACACTGATATTAGCCACGATTGCAAAAACCGTGATTAATAGTTATTTTATAGCCAGGGTTATAAATAGTGTGGCTAATATAGATGTATTAGCCATAAAAATTAATATTCATGGCCAAAACCCACACATCAATCAAAACCCACACGTTTATTGCCCCTCCAACTCTTTCATCTCGATCTCAACCCTAGCCATCACTAGTTTGACACAGGTTTTCCATTTCTATAGCGGAGAACGCATAACCTAATCCCTCTCTTCCCTTGACAGACCGCAACTTCCCCTCAACAAATCAACAAAACAGGTCTTCTTCCCCTATTCTCCTCTTCAATAGAGATCAGGTATTCCATTCATCCGGCTATTTTACGCGATTTCTGCTTGGATGAGGAAAAGGTCGGTGCTCGCGAGGTCTCTCCTAGGTCTAAAGGAGGCTGGCGGTCACTGCTAGGATAAAAGGAGTTTGGAGGTTGCAGCTTCGGACGAGAAGAGGTCAAGGTGTTTCCCGATATTTTTTTCGCTCCCTAGGTGGAAGTGTTTTGAGTAGATGCCTGCAAGGTGTTGCTTGATCTCATTCCTCGATAGCAATCCCAGCTATGATCAGTTTCCTCGATAGAGCTCTAGAACTCCTACCTCGACAGCCATCCCGGCTCCAGATCCGATCGCAATCAAGCTGCCGATCCTGACAAGGTAACACGTACCTCTTCTATCTTCAAAGGTTATGGTAATATGTTGCCTCCTATGGTATCTGTAATGGAGAACATTACTGATTTATTTTCTAGATTTTATATCTGTTGACTCCTTTATTTCAGATCTATTGTTTCCTTTATCAAGAGCTAATGATAGGAAAATAATTTTAGAACCGTTGCCTCCTTTATTTTCTTGATTTTTCTCACATTTTTTCTATTTGAATGTGTAATCAATTTCTGATGTTAGAAATATGTTGATTAGGAATGTTGATGCTGAAAAACAATTGATCATATATCCATTTTTGATTTGGAAATCTGCGTTCCTTGTAAAAAATCACTTTGCAAGTCTTTTATTGAATGATATGTGGTTGATTACTTGATTAGGAATTCTGTTGATACTTTTATTCAAGTAGGGTGCCTTCCGTTCGCTGAAATGGTTTGTGTAATAACATGCACCCACATCATTGGTCCAAACACAATTTTGTCAATTTCAATTTGCATAGAACTGTATGGAAGTGTATATGAGAAAATGTGAATTTTTTGATAAAATTGTATGGAAGTGCTTCAGTATTCTAAATTTGGATAGAATTGTATGGAAGTGCTTCAGTATATGGACTTACACTTCAAATTGATAGACCAATAGATTCTGAATAAAGTTTTTGTTTGCATTTACTCCTTCCAATCACCCATTTTGTTATGCTTTATTCAGGAACACTACATCAACTACAACTGATGAGGTGCGCCTTGACAATGTTCCAGATCGTGTTATTGCCGGGCAATGGAGAACTCTTGTCCAATATTGGGGGCAATAAGATGTTAAAGTTGTATCAAAGCAAAACTCAATCAGCTGTGAACATCTTGGAGGATACCATAAAATGGGGAGGTCCTCATTTCGCTCTGTTCGATCGGAGGTAAAACATCCAACATCTTTATATAATACATATATGAAATGACAATTTATTTTTTGTTGTTGCTTTAGATGGAGAAACAAGGTAACAATCAGGTAGATAAAATTAATGTTTTCATAAGAACACGGACAGATAAGAAGGGTAGAATTGATTTTGAAGCTCAGAAAGCCATTGTATGTTTTGATTTCTTTCTTCCATAACTAATTTCAAAGTAATACATATAATATTGGTAACATTTCTTATTTTTATATCTTCATATCACAAGAAGATATGAACACTCTTCTTTAAAATGTGCCTGAGGAGGAGCGCACCGTAGAATATAGAGATTCTTTCTTCTCTCGGGTAATGGGAGAGGATGGACATGGACGTTTGAAAGACTTTGATTCAAGAGCCTAAACACCTAGAGGGGGGGGGGGTGAATAGGTTCTAATCTTTTTGTGTCTTTTTGATTTTAAAGCAAACAGATATTTGTGACTATTTTTAGCACAGAATAATTCTATCTACAGAAATTAAATGCAACACAGCAAACACCAGATCTATAGTGGTTCCCCAAGATATGGGTACATCCACTTTCCCCCTTTGTCTATCCAGTAGATAACTGGATTCAGCCTAACTTCCTTCCACTGGCTCGGATTCGCAGATCTTACAAACTCAGAACCCATAATGGTTCCTACACCTCAGACTTTACACAAGTCCTACCTCAGATTCTTCCCTGAATCCTACCTCAGGCCTCAGCCCTACCTCAGCCTTTATAATTAGGCTTACAACTCAGACTTTCCACAAGTCCTACCTCAGGCACACTGCCCTACCTCAGCCTTTATAATTTTAGGCTTACAATCTAAGATCTAACAATAGATCCTACAAGAATTTGTGAGTAATAAGTTTCAGAAAACTTCACCAGCTTGATTTCTCTGTTGATGTTGTCTTCTTGATCAGTTCTTGTATAAACTGATCCTTCTGATCCAACCTAACTTAGCTTTTCAAAGCTTCTTGATTAGGACAAATAAGGTGGATCTACTCTTCAAGTTGAAGTTGATCTTCAGTCAGCTTCTTCCTTAGATTCAGATTGAACTCTGAATCTTTCTTGCAGACAGGCCTTGATCTGTTAGAATTCTTCTTTATGATCCAGAGATCTTTTCACGGTTTTTTTATATATTCTATCATTTCCAATCTGTCTCTTATATAGAGCTTGCTCCATGGTTACCGGCTGATCCGGTTCATAACAGACTTCTGATAGTTCTGACAGTGGTGTCAGACCGGTTAGTTATGACAGCTGTCAAGTCTCCAGTCACATCACCAGGTTCTTCAATGTCTGTCCAACTAAGCATACAACACTCAGCAGACTTCTTTACATGTGTCTACACATATAAGCTAAGTGTCGACACAAGTCTTCATGGTGTTAACACAAATACTCCAAGTGTCGACACAATCATACTTCTACTTCTCGACACTGCTTTTTGTTGTATGTATCGACACAAGTCCTGTGTGTCGACACAATAGCTTCTTATCTCGACGTTTCTATTGCAGACAGATGGCATTGAGTGTTTGTCAAATGGCATTGAGTGTGTGTCGACACAAGTCCTGTGTGTCGACACAATTACTTCTAAACTCGACACAGCCTCTTGAGAGTTGGTGTGTCAACACAAGTCCTGTGTGTCGACACAATTGCTTCAGGCGTCGACATAGCTCTTGAGTGTTGACTCATCCTATGTTTTAAGTGTCGACACAAATCTGTTTTAAGTTGTCGACACAATTCTGAATGTCGACACAACTGCTTGTTTAGGTGTCGACATATATTTGAGTGTCGACACAACTTCTTTATAAGTGTCGACACATTTTGCCAGTGTGTCGAAATAGGTTTCCTGAGTGTCGACATAGCAGCTGGGTGTCGACACAACTTCCCTGAGTGTCGACACAATTTGCTTGCGTTTCGATACAGCTCGCCTGAGTGTCGACACAAGTTTCCTGAGTGTCGACACAGTTTCTTCACAAGTGTCGACACAGTTTCTTCACAAGTGTCGACACTTGTACTTAGAAAATTTTCCTTCAAATTTTTAAAGCCTGCACAATGAAACTCAAACTTCTATCAAATACACATTAATGCATATCATTGACTAAGTTGTGGCTTCTCCAAATCTAGTACACATTTTCCAATGTACCCAACAATCTCCCCCTATTTGGAGAAGTCATAACCCTTAGTCAAAGATATACATCTCTTAAGATAAAACAAAATTGTAATAGAAGTAAAACATTTCAGAGCAGATAATTACATAATCATTGTAAACAACACACACTTAATACTGAACCAGATTTCATTGATCAGAAAAACTTTGGTTTACATAAATTTTTGATAGAACAAAAGGAAAAGTAATACATTGTTCTATTACAAGAACCTAGCAATCCTATTACTGACTAGGTTCCTTAATAACTATCCCTCTGCCAGACTTGATTTTAGCCTGCACAGATGGTTCAGCATCTTCGGCTAGCTTTATCCCTTTGAGAGCTTTCTTCTTCAATTCTTCGGTCTTGATCTTTTGTCTTTCAAAATAGTTAAAAGTTTTGGGGAAGTACTTGCTTGGCTCTTGAGCATTAGCAGGTAGCTTCCCATCCTTAGCACTTATTCTATGCTGTAGAATTGCTTCTTGTCCAGCTTGATATTTATTTCATTCTTTCTCAGAATACCACTTACCCTTATCAAAGGTTTTATCCTTAACAGCTTTTCAGGCAGTAAGTATGATATTTCTAGAAGTTGGGCTCCATTGCTCAAAATCTGGCTTCAGCTCAGCCTGCTCTCTGAATCTCTTCTTGGAGAGTTGAGCTTCGTTCTGAGCTTCCAATGCAGCTTCTGACATTTCAACCTTTTCAAGAATTACATTTTGTACCTCTGGTGGAGGACTATACATTTTCAGCACTTCTTCTTGAACCATTTCAAAATCAGCTGGGGGGTAGATCACCTGAGCAACTTCAGGCTGATCTCCTTCAAAATATTCAGGTTAAATCCCAGACTCAGCTACATTAGCATCATCACACAGAGGAGGATATCCAAGAGTGGCTCTGATGCTATTGGTAGTCCATTTAGCATGGTCAGAGCCAGCTTTGACTAGTAATCTCTCCCCCTTTATGACTTCTCTTGCAATATGATCTCTTAAATCTTCCTTCTGGAATCTGACTTGATCAGCTAGATATTCAGTTCCCTCTTTAAAAGATGCTCTGAATTTTGTCAGGAAGGTTTTTATTTTCTCCTGAGATTCATGAAATGTGGCTTTGACAGCAGATATATCATCCTGGATTTGCTTGGAGATTTCAGCCTTCAGAGTAGTGCTAGAATCAGTGACTTTTGTCAATATTACATGATGTGAATCCTTGAGATTTCATTCATTCTAATATGATTCTCTAGTACATATCCCTGCTTTACTTCAGTCTCATCCACTTTAGCTTGTATATCTTGTTGTTGCTTGGCCAGGAATACCACAGTATTACCTCCTTTATGGAAGCAATCTGTCATCTCTTTCTTATTTTGATTGACTTCAAATCTAATGGATTTGATGTCCTGGGCCAACTGAAACTGTAACTCCTTATGAGTTTCATCTACATATTTTTCTATAGTCTGCCTTTGATTATATAATTTTATCAGCATTTGGACCAGTAAAGAACTGAAGTCCACAGTTGATGTAGATGGTGCTGTTCCCATTTGCAAAGCTTTCTTATATCCAGAACTCTTCTTCTTTAACACAAGCAGCTTTCTTTTCTTAGCCATTGTGGCTTCTTCATCTTCAGAAGATTCAGATGTACTTTCAATATCAACAGTGTCCTTTTCAGCTGGGGTATCCTTGGATAACTCCCCCTCAGTCCTTAGAATTTCCTTTTCTTTTTCAATTTCCTCCCCCTCAGTCCTATCAGTAAGAGGATCAGGAAACAATTCTTCCATTATAAATTCCTGCTACATCTGTTCAGAAGGAATAAGATTAGTTTTTTTTAAAAAACTACTGAAAAGACTAATACCACTTGAAATACCACTTTTGTTATGTAAACAAAAGTGTCCCTTTGAACAATTTTTGAGGAGAATACTATAATTCATCACTAGTCTGTGGAGAAAAAACTTACTGGCTCATGTTGAGCATCATTTTTATCAATTACTTCAGCTGTAGAGTTGATTTCAGATACAACATACATTATTGTGTCTGCAGCTAAGTCACTATCCAAGACAACATCATCAATACGTCCCCCTTGGGCAGGCAACTCAGTTTTTTTTTCTCAGATTTCTCCCCTGGAGTAGATTCAATTTGTTTCTCTTGGGGCGCATAGTCCTTTGCTTGTGCTTGAACATCTTGTTGTTGCTAGTCTTCATCAGAACTGAAGACCACTTCTTCCTCAGAATCATTAGAGGAGTCAGCCTGTACAACCACCTTCTTTTTCTTCTTGTCTTTGTTAGTTTGCTCCTTAGGAGCAGGGACTTCCTTGGTTAGAACTCTGTCCCACCTTGACAGTATCCTTACATCCATTTTCTCATATGATTTATCTTAGAGCCATTTGCTTGTTTCAGTACATCTGCAACTACTGATGTTAAGCATAGGCTGAGGATCCTTCCCAGGTTAGTTTTCTTTGTTCCTTCTTGTAGTTTATCAAACACTACTGCTTCCCAGTCAGTGTTTATCTTGAATATTATTCTCGCCATCAGATTTAACATGTGGGCAGAAATCCGATCATGTCCTCCTGTTTTGCAGATAATCACCTTGCCCACCACTTCTGAAAGAAATTTTCCTTGGGAATTCATCCCTTTTCTATTGATGGATGAACCAATCTTAATACTGGGATGCAGTCCACACCAGCTTAATGCTGCAGTTATTTGAAATGGAGTAATTTCGTCTGTATCCTTAATTAATGACAGATGTAGTGCTTTCCTGATTGATTTCAAAGTGAGCTTCACCGGGGTACCTTGAATAGAAGCCTTGAATTTCTTTCCTTTAGTGTCCAATGAAGCGGTTGTGTAGAACTCCATGACTTCCTTCTTCCAAATTTTGGTCGGTTCTGAGACCAAGTATTCTAGTCCATTTTCAGAAATTAGGGCAATGACTCCCTGAATTTCGTCAGAAGCAGTTGTGAAACCTTCGCGAACTAGTTCGTAACCTTCATTAACCTTATCTTCTTGGTGTGGCGCCATTGATGTAAGTACTAGAGGAGAATAGAAGAGAAGGTCTATGTCGACAAAAGGTGTAGAGTAAGAAATTCTGATAGCATAGTCGACCAGATTGTGAATTCACCTATTTATAGTACTTGAGTAAAGGGCAGATCAAAAGTCGGGCTTAAGTCGACAAATCTGTTTTTATGTCGACAATAATGACCTAGGTCTTGACAGAACTTAAGTTAAGTCGACATGAATATGTGTCGACATACTAATTTCTAAGTCGACAAAACATATTTTAAGTCGACACTTTTATGTGTCGACATACTTGAGTCTTTGTCGACATACTTGCGTCTGTGTCGACACTGACAACTTAAGTCTCGACAAAGTTGTGTCGACACTGACTTTTTGTGTCGACACAAATATCCTCACGACTTATTGTCTCGATAAGGTTGTGTCGACAACTATTCTCTTGTCGACATAGATACTGTTTCTGTGTCGACACATCCTTTTTTTGTGTCGACACAACATACTGAGTGTTTCGACACATCTTGCTTGTGTCGACACAAATATTGTATTTAGACAAATTTCAAGAGAAATTTGGTGCTTACAGATGATACTCATGGAAACTTTTGTTAACCTATTCTAGGTTCAACATACCTAATTCAATTTTGAAATTATTAAATTTAGTTTCAACCAGTGGTTTTGTGAAAATATCAGCTATTTGATTATCTGTTTTTACAAACTCTAGACTAATATTTTCCTTTTCAACATGTTCTCTGATAAAATGAAACTTTATTTCTATATGCTTGGTCCTACTGTGTGACACATGATTCTTAGCAATAGAAATAGCACTTATAGAATCACAAAATAATGGTATTCTACTTACCTGGATGTCATAATCTTCTAGTTGATTCTTCATCCACATCAATTGTGCACAACAGCTACCTGCAGCTATATACTCTGATTCAGCTGTTGATATAGCTACACTGGTTTGCTTCTTGCCGCTCCATGACACCAGCCTCCCACAAAGGAACTGACAGGTTCCTGTGGTACTTTTTCTGTCTTCCTTGCATCCAGCAAAATCTGCATCTGAGAAACCTGTTAATAGAAAATCTCTATTCTTAGGGTACCAAAGGCCTAGATTAGGTGTGCACTTAAGATATCTCAAAATTCTTTTAGCTGCAGTATAATGAGATTCCTTAGGGCATGCTTGATACCTAGCACAGACAGATGTTGCATACATGATGTCAGGTCTACTAGCAGTCAAGTATAGTAGGGAGCCAATTATCCCTCTATATAAAGACTCATCAACAGGTTTCCCTGCTTCATCTTTGCATATAGGCATACTTGTTCCCATTGGAGTTTTCATTGTAGAAGCTGAGTCCAAACCATACTTCTTAATCAACTCCATGGTGAACTTAGACTGGGATATGGACAACCCACTCTCAGTCTGTCTAACTTGAAGTCCCAAGAAGAACTTCAGCTAACCCAAACTGCTCATCTCAAACTTGCCTTGTATAAGTTTGGCAAACTTCCTACAAAGGCTGTTTTCAGTAGAACCAAAGATAATGTCATCCACATATATCTGGACTAGTATTATCTTGCCTTTTGATTCCCTATAGAATAGAGTTTTGTCTATCTTTCCTCTAGAGAATTTATTCTCAATGAGGAAGACAGACAAGGTTTCATACCAAGCCCTTGGAGCTTGTTTCAAACCATATAGAGCTTTCCTAAGCCTATACACATAATCAGGAAAGTGAGAGTCTACAAAACCTGAGGGTTGTTCTACATAGAATTCTTCTTTTAAATCACCATTCAAAAATGCTGATTTCACATCCATTTGATATACTTTGAACCCTTGATAGGCAGCATAGGCAAAAAACAGCCTTATTGCCTCCAGCCTTGCCACTGGAGCAAAGGTTTGATCAAAATCAATACCTTCCTCTTGCCTGTAGCCTTTTGCTACCAGTCTAGCCTTGTTCTTGACTATTGTGCAATTTTTATCAAGCTTGTTCCTGTAGATCCACTTAGTTCCTATTATGTTATGATCCTTAGGTTTTGGCACCAGTTCCCAAACCTTACACCTTTTGAACTGACTGAGCTCTTCTTGCATTGCATCAATACAGTTGGTGTCTTGCATGGCCTCTTAAATCTTCATGGGTCTTATCTGAGACAGTAAGCTAGAACACAAAACTGTGTTCATGCTTCTGCTCCTTGTTAGAACACCTTGACTTGCATCACCAATGATCTGGTGAGCTTGATAATCCTTCAGGTGTCTCCTTGCTGGAGGAATTCTGTCACCATTATGGCTATCTCCAGTTTCCTCATCTTGATGCTCCACATTTTCTTCTTCACCCAGAGGGACTTGATCTCCCCCTGGATAGCTGGCATCTTTATCCTCATCTAGTTTAGCAGGAACATCTTCATTGATGGTCAGCTTGTCCAGCTTATATGTTAGACCTATAGGACTAACTTGAGAACTATACAATTCACTGTTAATAAAAATTGACTCATCAAATAAAACATGCATAGATTCTTCTACCACTTGAGTAGTCAAGTTGTAGATCCTGTATGCTCTACTATGGTTGCTGTACCCAACAAATATCCCTTCTAGGGATTTAGCAGCAAACTTAGTTTGGTAGTGTTTACCATTGACTAGTACAAAACACTTACTACCAAAGATTCTGAAATAAGATATGTTTGGTTTTCTGCCTTTTAAAATCTGGTAGGGAGTCATCTTGTGTTTCTTGTTGATGGAGGCCCCATTAAGCACATGACATGCAATATTTACTGCCTCAGCCCAGAAATATTCAGGGAGAGTAGTGTAATTCAGTAGAGTTCTACTGGCTTCAATTAGAGTCATATTCTTTCTTTCAGCAACACCATTTTGCTGAGGAGTTCTAGGTGAATAGAATTCCTGATGAATCCCAAGTTCTTCACAGAATTTTGTCATACATTCAGACTGAAATTCAGTTCCATGGTCACTTCTAATTTTGACCACTGAGCTGTTGTATTCATTCTGTATTTGTCTGACAAAAGTCTGGAAAATAGTTGGGGTTTCAGATTTCTGCCTCAAGAAGAAAACTCATGTAAATCTAGAATAGTCATCCACAACAACAAGTGTGTATGCTTTCCTACCAAGACTATGAACTGGCATAGGATCAAACAAATCCATATGCATGAGATACAAACATCGCTTTGAATCTTTGATGTCAAGTGACTGAAAAGAGGACTTAGTCTGCTTGCCTTTTTGGCAAGCTGAGCACACACCCTCTTTTATGCACTGAACTTGAGGACCATTCCTCACTAATCCCATGCTGAACAGCAGTCCAATTGACTTATAGTTCAGATGAGCTAGCCTCTTGTGCCATTTGACACATAGAGAAGCTTTCTCTCCTGCAACCAAACAAATAGGTGAGTTGTTAGACTCACATTCTAGGTTAAGGCAATACACATTTCCTTTCCTTGTGCCAGTCAAAATGATATCTTGATTACTTGACCTTTTTATTAGACAATCCCCTTTGTGGAAAGAAAAATCATAACCTAGATCACTAAGTTGACTTATGCTAATCAGGTTATGTTTTAAACCCTTTACATAAGCTACTTTAGTGATAGTAATTGAATCACAAGAGATGCTACCAAATCTTTTATGATTCCCTTTTCTGATCCACCAAAGATAACTTTTGGTCCATTCTTTATGGGCACATAGTCCCTAAACATTCTCCTTATTACAGTCATATGTCTGGAACAGCCACTATCCAAGTACCATATAGGGGTATGGTCACTTGGATTTACCTGCAACAAATAATGAATCACTTACCCTAAGAAACCAACTTGATAGTGGGTCCTAGGTCCTTGTTAGTTTGAAACCCTGTGACTGATCTAACAGGAATCCTACTTTTGGTTTTAACACTAAGGTTAAACCAGCAATCCATAGCAAAGTGGCCCACCTTTCCACAACACCAACACTCAAACCTATTATACATATTCTTAGTTACAGGCCTTCTTACTTTGTTATCAGTAGGCTTGTTAAGTGTTGGTGCTGGAATAACATTCTTCAAGAACTCCTCTTGAATATGATGGGCTTGCCTATAGATTGGTCTATTGGCATTAGCACCCTTGCTCATGAAATTTTCATGCTCACAGTGACCATGAGTCATGTCATGATCATACCTGTTAGTAGGATTAACTACCTTCTTAAAGAAAATAGGGGGATTAAAATCTTGAGGCTGAATTGGGACTTTACCTTTTCTATGAGAATTGGTAGCCCTAGTTCTTCCCTTGAAGCCCAGACCAGTCTTTCCTTTTTGTGAAACAAAATTATCTATCAAAGGTAAGACTGATTTTGGCTTGGAGAATTTTGCCACTAGCTCTCTCTCTTGCTAAAGTTTTCCCTCCAGTTTCTTGATATGATTCTATTTGAATGAGATTGTGCCCATCTGAATAACTGTAATGTTTTTCAATTTAACAACCTCTTTAAGTTTTTGATCTAGCAGTTTTGATGAATCTGCTATAGCCAATTTGAGAGACTCAATCTCCTTGGCCTCCTCTTTAATAAGAAACTTGCTCTTCTTTAGAGCATGCAACAACCCACCATACTCATTAATGAGTTGGTGAACATCCTCCTCAGACTCAGATCCATCCACTTCTTTTGAAGAAGATGCTTCTGATTATGATCCAGTAAAGTAATATGAGACTAGGGGTGAATTGTTTACCTTACTTGGTCCAGACTGATCCTGACACTTATCTTCTTTTGATTGAGCCATCAGCCCTTTATAGAGATGTTCTTCTACTCCATTTATGGAGTCCATCATATGTAGGAATTCTAGTTCCCTAGAATCCTCTTATGTTGATAAGAGTCCAACATATGCTTCTGTCTCTTCTTCAGATTTTGAAGATGAAGAGTCTGTCCAACTCTTCTCCTTCTGAGCCAATAGAGAATTCTCCTTCTTACCTTTGACCAGCTGCTTCTTCTTATTTTTTGACTCCTTTCTTTTGTCAGGACAGTCAGCTATGACATGCCCAGACCTGTTGCAGCAATAACACACAATCTTAGAATTAGATTGTTTACCAGGTTTAAGAGCATACCTGTCCTCCTTAGGTATTTTCTTCTTCCTGTAGTATTCATCCTTGGAATAGGATGTAGATGAAGCTATGGTTCTACAATTCTTTTTCTTCATGAACCTTTGAAATTGTCTAGTGAAGGCAGCAAAGTCTTCATCAGATGTGTGACTATCTGATGTACTTATTTCAGGAACTTCTTCTTCTGCTTCAGTACTCCTTCCAGGTGGAGAAGGAGATTTTCTCCTACCCTTCCTTGAGCCCTCAACCTTGAAGGCTACTGTCTTTTCTTTATGTTCAGATCTACTGCCCTTCTCTTCCTCTTTCCTAGCAGTAAGCTGCATTTCATATGAAAGCAGTTTTCCAAAAAGTGTAGGTGGTGGTGTGTCAGCCAGTTTGGCCTCTTCCCTGATGGCACATATCTTAGTGTCCCAATCCTTTGTTAGGGACCTAAAAAACATGTCATTCAGTTCATAAGTACTGAAGACTCTTCCATATGTCATCAGTTCATTCACTATTCTGAAAAACTTTTCATAGCATTCAACTATGCTGTCAGTTTTATTCTGCCTAAAGCTCTCATACTCCTGATTCAGCATAGACTTTTCTGCCCTCTCTGACTTCTTCTGTGCCTTCCATATAGACAATCAGTGCATCCCACATTTCTTTGGATATTTTACAGTGCACAAGATTTTGGAATGTTGCATCGTCTATGACACTTACAATTATGCTTTGAGCTCTTTTATCTAATTTAGCCAAGATGATCTCATCCTTAGTCATCTCTGAATAACTCTTTGGAGTTTGAATGTTTGCATCAAGAAATGAAACCTTCATTGGGATGAAGGGGCCTTCCTGTACTGTGATATAAATTCTTGGATCAGATGCTTCCATAAATAGCCTGACCCTTTCTTTCCAAATGCCAAAAGATTCTTTCCTGCATATGGGCAATTTCATAGATCCAAACTCCTTTTGATTTTCACTCTAACCCATTCTTGTTGTTTGTTTTTAGCCTTGGAGAAATCCTCTAACTATTAGGTCAACTTTTGAGGAACCATCCTCTGATACCACTTGAAAGACTTTGATTCAAGAGCCTAAATACCTAGAGGGGGTGGGGATGAATAGGTTCTAATCTTTTTGTGTCTTTTTGATTTTAAGGCAAACAGATATTTATAACTATTTTTAGCACAGAATAATTCTATCTACAGAAATTAAATGCAACACAACAAACACTAGATCTATAGTGGTTCCCCAAGATATGGGTACATCCACTTTCCCCCTTCGCCTATCCAGTAGATAACTGGATTCAGCCTAACTTTCTTCCACTGGCTCGGATCTGAAGATCTTACAAACTCAGAACCCAAAATGGTTCCTATACCTCAGACTTTACACAAGTCCTACCTCAGATTCTTCCTTGAATCCTACCTCAGGCCTCAGCCCTACCTCAGCCTTTATAATTAGGCTTACAACTCAGACTTTCCACAAGTCCTACCTCAGGCACACTGCCCTACCTCAGCCTTTATAATTTTAGGCTTACAATCTCAGATCTAACAATAGATCCTACAAGAATTTGTGAGTAATAAGTTTCAGAAAACTTCACCAGCTAGATTTCTCTGTTGATGTTGTCTTTTTGATCAGTTCTTGTATAAACTGATCCTTCTGATCCAACCTAACTTAGCTTTTCAAAGCTTCTTGATTAGGATAAATAAGGTGGATCTACTCTTCAAGTTGAAGTTGATCTTCAGTCAGCTTCTTCCTTAGATTCAAATTGAACTCTGAATCTTTCTTGCAGACAGACCTTGATCTGTCAGAATTCTTCTTTATGATCCAGAGATCTTTTCACAGTTTTTCTATATCTTCTGTCATTTCCGATCTGTCTCTTATATAGAGCTTGCTCCATGGTTACCGGCTGATCCGGTTCATAACAGACTTCTGACAGTTCTGACAGTGGTGTCAGACCGGTTAGTTATGACAGCTGTCAAGTCTCTAGTCACATCACCAGGTTCTTTAATGTCTGTCCAAATCAGCATACAACACTCAGCAGACTGCTTTAAATGTGTCGATGCATATAGGCTAAGTGTCGACACAATTCTTCAAGGTGTCAACACAAATACTCCAAGTGTCGACACAATCAACTTCTACTTCTCGACACTGCTTTTTGTTGTATGTGTCGACACAAGTCCTGTGTGTCGACACAGCAGCTTCTTGTTTTGACATTTCTGTTACAGACAGATGGCGTTGAGTGTTTGTTAAATGGAATTGAGTGTGTGTCGACACAAGTCCTGTGTGTCGACACAATTACTTCTAAACTCGACACAGCCTCTTGAGAGTTTGTGTGTCGACACAAGTCCTGTGTGTCGACACAATCGCTTCAGGTGTCGACATAGCTCCTGAGTGTCGACTCATCCTATGTTTTAAGTGTCGACACAAATCTGTTTTAAGTTGTCGATATAATTCTGAATGTCGACACAACTGCTTGTTTAGGTGTCGACATAGCTTTGAGTGTCGACACAACTACTTTATAAGTTTCGACACAGTTTGCCAGTGTGTCGACACAGGTTTCCTGAGTGTCGACATAACAGTTGGGTGTCGACATAACTTCCCTGAGTGTCGAGATAATTTGTCTGTGTGTCGACACAGCTCGCCTGAGTGTCGACACAAGTTTCCTGAGTGTCGACACAGTTTCTTTACAAGTGTCGACACTTGTACTTAGAAAATTTTCATTCAAATTTTTAAAGCCTGCACAATTAAAATCAAACTTCTATCAAATACATATTGATGAATATCATTGACTAAGTTTTGGCTTCTCCAAATCTAGTACACATTTTCCAATGTACCCAACAATGTTTGCATACATGGGGCTTTATGAGGAAAAAAGATCTTAATTTACAACCTAGTAAAGAAGCAGATGAGTCAATCAGTATTCAACTTTGAGAAGAAATGCAATCGCAGTTTGATATTCAAATTGCCGAAATGAAGGCACAAGTGGAGGCACAAATGGAATAAAAGATGGCATGCCTACAACAAGAGGTGCAAGCTCATTTGGAGATTGTTAGCTGCCCATTGACACCAACAACAACCACTTCTAGAAGTCGGGTGAATCCTTCGATACCTTCTTGCACTGGTCAAGTAAGTAGTATTGTTTATTACTCCATTATTAACATGTTTAACATATCCGTAATATATATATTTTTTAGGTTGGTGATGAAAATAGCGCTCAGGAAGATGCAGAATTTCAATGGATGATGCACTACCCAAATTAAAAGCTTTAGTGTTGATCTACTAATATGGAAAAAAATCATATCAACTCGAAATTTTGATATATTTTTAATTTCCTTATTGAACTTCTTTTTTCTATTTATTTCCATGATGTTTTGAGATAGATTTTGGTGAACTTATATTTATTTCCATGATGTTTTGAGATAGATTTTGGGAACGTGTTCTTGTTGCAAACAACGCGGAAATTGATGATGCTTTTTTGTGGAATTCATATCATATTTTTATACGATATTTTATTAGTCATATTTGAGGTGTTACAAACATATCCGACCTGTATGTGTGGCTCTTTTTTTGAATTTTCCAAGATTTTTTCCACTAAAGATCTTGTTGCTACTTGCACCAAGCTAAGCAGGTTCCCTTTAAACATTTCAAAAAAGTTTTCTCTGTGCTCTAATCATTTTTACCCGTGCAACTGATGATACTACAAAGCAATATTGTGTTTTATTGATTTTATTGTATAGGTTTTTGTTTCTCGACAAGATGGAAAGAGATCATCCACTGTATTATCGCCTGGCAATCCGGAAGTATTAAAGTAAATAAACTGTCCCTAATTTATTTCATTCTATGCTTGGTTCTGGAGTCTATCATGTGCATCTTAAAAGTTTTTTCCTTGGTCCTACGTGTTTGTTTTACTGAGATTTTTGAAGGAGTTGATCTTAAACCCATTATATGTCGTGTATCTAAAAACATATATCTTGCAATAGATGTTCAACCTCCGGGATTGGATCATGGGACTGGTGCTTCTCTGGAGAAAAATCCACCTATCATGCTCTGTACCCAAGGTCTTGGTCTGTATATAATGGTAAGTAATCATCATATCTATATGTTGTGCAGTTTTAATATTGCACTTGTAATGTTTTTGTAATGCTTTTTAAGCCTTAGATCATGTTGACTTCCATTTTTCGTTATTCCAGGGAGAAAGATGTCGTTCATGGGGTCTTATTACACCACAAGTAAGTTTAGATTTTTCTACAAGCAGAGATAAAGATAAGATAGTTCCTGATTCCTTGATATTTGAAAGTGAGTGTAGTATTAACCTAATCATCCTGTATATTAGTGCTGTTTAAGGACAGGCATGGATATATTCATAGTTTTAATGACTTCATGAATGGTTTTAGTTTATCACTGGAAGTTTCTTACTTGGTATGATCTGAAGATGGATTTCATGTAAATGCAGAACTGCAAACAGACAATCTCCATTAACATTTGGAATAACAGCATAATAGATAGAAGATGTTCATTTATCGGATTGTCCATACTTTATGATAGCTAGGAACTCTGCTGCTCCCACTGCTAAAGAAATGCGGTGCACAGTTAGAGAGGTATACTTAAAATTTTTGCACTTCAGAATGTTTATATCCATGGAATATTGCCAGTTGCACAGTTAGAGATGTATTTGATTCTAGCTGATTCGTCCATCCTAGGCTCTGTTTGGCTCAGCTTTTTTAGAGCTGCACATCTTTCTTTTTTCAAAAGCTGTGCCAAACGTGAAACACCTACTTTTAACCATTTTTATGAATATTTTTTTAAAAAAAGAGCTATCCACTGTTGTTCTCACCAAAGGATTGAGGGTGCCCGCTAAAGAACTAAAAACATGATTGTGTGTTTTCACTTTGATATTTTTTTTTACAAGCATCTAAATTCAATTACAAAAGTTCATGTTCATTCCTATATGATATATTATGGATACAAATATTAGAAAGAAACAAATGCAGTAGCAAGTTCTATTAACATCAAACGTTGGAGCCTCGAACTTTGACGCCATGCAAAAATTTAGTGTATCCAACAAAGCTCAGTTTACCATCTGAAGGTCGGATCCATTCTTGGACAATGGAATAAGCAGAGGAGGCAAGGTTCATTTCCTGCATTTGAGTAAGAGTTTATGGAGGACTTGAAATTTATTTTGAAGATCACTATGGTTTAAATAGAGGAAGTATTAGCATTATTCCTACTTGTGCCAGCTCTTCGACAGTGATGACTCTATTGCCTTCCTGCTCAAAATATTCAAATGCCATCACCGCCATTTGTTCCCACCCTTTGAGAGATTCCAGTTGACATGGGACAACACAGAACTCTTCAAAGTCCATCCTCCGGTTAGAAAGAGGCTCCAACTGTTTGGAATAAAAGGCACTAGAACTTTTAGAAAGGGGGATACATTGATTTTTTAGGTACTGTATCAAATGCACTTATTTCAATTTTTATAGGTACTGTATCAAATGCACTTATTTTTTTTGAATTTTTTTTTCTTTTCTTCTAGATTCTTTCTATACTCTATTTAAGTGTGATTATTTCCCATACTATTGCCATGATGTTTTATTTTAGTGGCGTAGTTTCCAGATATGTTTTGTATTTCTACACAAGATGAAATTGAAAATCTTGAGATATATTGCAATTTTTTGTAGCGGGAAGGTTGCAGTTTTTTGTAGTGGGAAAAGGTTTAAGAACATGATCACTAATTCTTCTGGTATCAGTAGTGTTGATGTCATGTTTTTTGTATACTTTTGATGCTTAGATATAGAATTGATTCACTTTTCTTTATCTATTATATATGATTCTCTTCTATTGGATCTGTAGAAGTAGTTTCTAAAGGGATTTTATGTATTTTTTATAATTATTGAGTGTTGTATGTATCATATAAATCCCATCTATAGCTCATTTTTAAGCAAGTGAATATACACCCTAATTTCTATATGATATAAGTGCCAAACAACGACATAATGAAGATAAATTAAATAAAACAAGTACTTTTTCTTAGTGGCTTGTATGAGATAAATAATTAAGGTTTGAACCATTAAAGCATAAAGTTTTAAAACCTAAAACCTTAAATTCTAAAATTCCAAATCTTATCATTAAAGGCCCTATAACACTGATATAATTTTACATTGGAAACAAACGCACAGTATATAAATGTTAACTTAAATCTATGAGCATTCTCCTCCGCAATCGCCACTCATTCACACCCAACAAATACAATAGGACTTGATTGATTGTTATATAAAATTCAACATTTTCTGTAAAAAATTGCTTTAATTTCACAATCTGAGTCAATACCTGTGGAGTCTTAGAACTGCATTCTATATATGCAGCAGGCCCAACTTGTTTCCTGAGTTCCTCTCCCTAACATACAAACAAAATGGATCATAACAATCACCATATAAATAAATTAGAATGATAAGTTACAGATGAAAAAAATCAATAATCTTTACTTGGGCAGAAGAGATAGCATTTTTTAGTGTACAAATGGATGCACATGTCTAGCATTACTGTATTTTGAATGTGTTTTTTAAAAAAACATAAATTATTATTTGCCACGACTTATAACTGTGACAAATAGTTTTTAAAAAATGATGAGTTCACTTTTAGCTAGGGTTTCATACCGTGGCTAATAGTTTGCTTATTTGCCACAACAATTTTTCCAATGGCTAATACTATTTGGTACGGCCAATCCGTGGCTTAAAATTTTTAGCCACACCGACTTTAGCCACGGATTTTTCCCGTGGCTAGACCGTGGCTAAAGTATTTTAGCCACGGTTTTGGACTTTTTGCCAGGGCAATTTGTGTAAGACCCCCCTTTTTTTTCTTTTTAAACATCGGGGTCTTAGCCAAGAACTGCCGCTTTGCGGTGGCACCGACTCACGGGAAGGCCGCCACTACAAAACGCCAATTATGCCGGCCCTTTTCGATCACAAGAGAGAGAAGTAATTATACATAAATGTAAACAAGTCCACAGAAGCATGCATAAAAGTGAAATCACATCCAGTCTATCGGTAGATAATAACAGGAAATAGATAATAGAAGTACTGCAAGATACGGTTCAGATAAAATATAGATAAACGGGCTCGAGCCCAGTACATCAGAGTCCTCACTACAAATCACTCCTCGCAGAACTATAAAGGTACTAATCACTCACGGAGCTGGTCGCAGGTGAACCGGTGCTAGACTGACCCACCTCCACGCGCACCGTACTCCGCTGGTGCCGGTCCCTAGACTGCTGGTCCCTGTCTCCCATCCGGAGCTCCTGTAATATTGTGGTTCGAAAACCATTAGTCATAAAGACTAAGCCCTATCATCCCCTACCCCTCCCCCTACGGCTCCTAAGCACCGAGCGGAGAGGAGGAAAGGGAAGCTACAAAGGTGGTGAATAATCAAGCAGATGACAATGGAGCTAACCTAACATCTACCTAGAATAAAGTACGTTTAGCAATTCTACGGCAGTAAGTAATAAAGAAAACATGTAGTAAGTGGCAGATATAAAGAAGGTAGACAGAGAACAAAAATAAAGAAGTAAGTAACCTTAACTTATATGAATGCCCATACAAACTTATAAGTTAAGGGGTCTTCTGCAAGGCTCCCATCGTATAAAAAGTCCCATACCGATTTATACGTTGGGGTGTCGGTTGTATGCAAATATGAGTGTAGTGATAAGCTATGCCTTGATTCATGAAAGTGCAACACACGCACACGACTCTATGCGCACAGACCTTTAGTTCCCCCCATTTCGGGCAGCTAGCTTCACTCCCAGGAACCTCCGTAGTGGCCAGCGGAGACAGTGGGTCGGGCCCCCCACTCCTAGGCAGGTATCCACACTACCGGGCCTAGCCCTTCCGCAAACCCCTAGAAGAACACAACCTAGAGTATCCGCGTACTACTGCTGGCTATACCCACCAGAATTTCTTTGGCTAAGTGTCCCACACCGCCGAGTCAACGTACCGATGCCGGTGTAAACGACAATCAGATATCGAAGACCCACCACCTTTATTCTGTACTCCAACCCTCGAGCCCTCGGCTCCCCGGACTGTCCCGTCCGTGCATCTACCTTTAGAGCTACCGTCTGAATGGCAACCAAACCAATTATTCTACCTTCCTAGCTATCAGGGTGTATGTGTGTGCAACCCTAATTATACTAGTTGCTCTTTAGATTATTAATTCTACAGTTTACATTAGCCCAGGACTGCCCCCGGTATTCCCCGTGAAGGGCTCTCAAAGGGCACTAGGAACAATGATGGTAGCTGAAGCCCACCGTTCCCTTTCGCAAGGCACTTATTGTTATTGGTTGATACCCATTACCCGATCCACTTTTAAGTTACTTTAGATCTAGCCCTAGAGTATTAAGACTCTTCCTCTCCTTCCCAGGGTGGACGATCTTTCGTCGTTCCCGTACGACACTTAACCCTAACTAATCTCACACTCTACTTATCCTGACCTCCAGTAATGAACTTAAACTTAACTTGCCCTAACCAACCAGCAACTACCAAAATTCCATCTCCCAAAGTTCATTATCCGCTCAAGTTCAGTTTCCGTGGTTTTACTATATGCAGACCATCCTAAGATACGTGAGGAGTATAAGGGGAGGTACTCAAAATTTTCTTCCGAATCTCCTATAATATTTACTGAAGGTCTATCATGACATAATATAGCTAAGACCAAGATTTTCAAATTTTCCTATTTATCGAGCATTTAATTTATTTATTCTAAGCTTCCAAATGCCCTAGTATGAACATGAAGTGCACTAATGAGCCAACAATAAATCATCATAAAATCAGTAAAAATCCTATGAGACATTTAAAAAGTAATTCCAAGTTTTGAGAAATTCCAGAGGTGTTTAGGCCTATATTTCCTAATTTACTATCTTAGGCCATTTCTACTATATTATGAAGGAAGTAATGTAAATATGTATCCAAAAATTCTAATAAAATTATATAAGCTTTATGGTGACCTAAAACCATCAGAAACCAAGTGCCATAATTTTTCTCTAATATTTGGGCTCTGAATCTATTTTAATGTAAAATGCTAATTTTCCCAGCTTAGTGAAGGAGATACTATTTATAATCATCTAAAATTCCAGATAAAATTATAGGGTGACTAACATGGTTTTAAACACCCACTGACCAAATTTCATAATTTTCCAATTAGTAACTGGACATTAATTGTATTTTTTGACTACATATCACAAATAGTACGTTAAAGAAACAAGTACCAAAAATAATCATATAAAACTTCCAAGAAAAATATAGCAGGTATAACATACTATAAGATGCCCTAAGCCAAGATTTCATAACATTCTAGTGAACATAACATCCAAAATCATAAAAATAAATATCTAGGGCACAACTAGGGTTGTAAATGAAGTACTGTATAAATTAACCCAAAAATCTCAAAAAAATTATAACATAGCCATTTCGATTAGAAAATCACCCTACTCCAATTTTACTTGATTTAAAGTTCATTTGACAGCTTAATAATTCAAATTAAGGTTGGTGACCTAAATTAGGGTTGGGATTTTAGGTGGCCTAGCTGTCTCCAAATACCCTAAACTTTTGTCCAGAGAACTATACTGGCCCTATGGTTCTCTCCACCAAATTTTAAGTCAGTCCAAGGTCATTTGACCCCATGACCTTCACAACCCCAAAAACCACCATTAAGCGATTTTCCCTAGGGTTCTAGGGCTACCCTACACCAAACCACCCCAAACTCCCTTGGAGGGTGTGTCATGCCTTGAAAAGCCAGTGACCAAAATATCAGCCTCTGTTGAGGTGATATGACCACCCAAATACCAAGGGGGTGTTTGATCCTAAATTATCCTATAAGGACCAACCTAGGGTTGTATAAAAACTTAATCAAAACATCTCCAAATGAGATGAAATTTTTACCAGAACCTTATGATAAACGCCGGGACCACTCACCAAAATTTGGGAGGGTTTGAAAGTCATTTAGCCGTCTAATTAAATTATGCTAGGATTATTGAATTTTTCTAAAAAATATAGAAAAACATTTCCCAAAAATCCTAATTTTTAGATAACACCTAGATTTAGGTAGGATTAGGCCACACCCCAAATTTCAAGTCATTTTGATGACTGGATTGGAGTGGGGAATGTTTCTAAGGTCAAGACAGCCCTATGGATAGACCTCACCAAAAAGTGTGCGGTGGTCTAACCAGGACTCCAAATCGAGTGAAATCAATTTTAAATTAAACTAGACTTCAAGGGCTACATTTTCTATGTTGACCACTTTTTAGGTTTCAGCCCCTATGGGCAATAATTTCAGTTTTAACCTAGTGTAGTAAAGGGAATTAATTCCTATTATATAATATATAATATAATAAAATGTTACTGTTCATCTCCTTCTTTAGCCCGAACCAGCAACCTAAAAAAAAAGCTTGAAACCTGTAGCTTTTCTAAAGCCATTTCCTGGCCACCCAGCCATCTCCCTGGCCGGCCACCACCACCACCTCCTCTGTTGAGGTGAGGGCTACCGTCGGGCCGCGGCACGGCCGCCGGAGATGCGGTTTCCGGCGAACCCGCCACCATGAAATTTTTGAAAAACATGGAAAAGCTCACTCAATCTTGCTCCTTTGAGCTCGACACCTCTCCTAAGTAATTTCTAAGATCTACCCATAGAAGAAGAAGTAGAGGAGGACCTTGTTCGCGGGCTGGAGGCGTACAGACCGTCGGGAAGCCATTTGCGCGGTGGCGGCGTCGCCGGAAATTCTTCAACAGCAAGGGGTGGTGTAGGGTGAGTCCCGAGTCGGAGGTATCCACGAAATTACGCTTTCCTACGCACTACACGTCGTAGATCTACCGCACCAACACAGCACCTATCGCCCACAATAGTTCTCGTCGCAAGAACGCAGCGCAAATAACAAAGGAGGAATGGTCGACTCGAAAACAACGATCGGAAATTTGAGTCGGAGTATTCCCCAAGAAAACACAAAGGTTGCCACTCCTTTTAGAGAGCAAGACCAAGGCTATAGGCCAAGATCCGCTCAAGCAAATAGGATCCACCCGATCCGGAATTAAAAAGCCTTGCAACGGCGATTTCGATTCAAAACTTGTAGCGATTGAATTAAAGATCCGGAGAAAACGAGCGCGAAACCACCACAACTAAAGAAGAGAATCACACAAGGAAGAGGGAAGAGATTACCCAACCGGGATGAACGTTTCACACAAAGATATGGTGGGAGAATCACTCTCTCCACGGATCCGCCGGCGTCACACCGAACGTTTTGCAACCTTCTTCCACGGAGTCGCACCAAGGAAGCCGCGTCGGAGTCGCACCAAAGCAGATGGAGGGAGCAAGGGGGGCGGCGGCTTCACACCACACAAGGGGGGCGGCGGCTAGAGGCTTAGCCTTGGCCGAAATTCTCATGCAAGGGAATTTTTAGGTTTAAGATCTTCAATACTTGATTCCTCATAAACACCTCCTTAAAAAGGAGATTACAACAAGCCTTAACCCTTCATGATGGAGATGTAATCTCATCCACCCGAATGGCTAAGTGCACACCAAAAATAAAACTGTTTAAATTAAAGAAATAAAAACATGCCATGAATATAAAATTATCACTAAACATTGGATAATTTTATATTCTAAAAATATAAAAATAGAGTTCATGAAATAAGATAATTAAAGCTAAATTTTCATGGCGGTTCGAGCACGCCGCGGGAGGAGGTTGTAACGTGCACTTCCTTCAGCGTCATCACGGCGTCTAAGATCTTTATGCCGTAGCGCCTCGGCAACCGGGTCATCATCAGTTAGCGGTGGTGCTGCATCAATCCTCCCCCACTCAAAATCACGTATCTCTGATGCGTGAGTGGAGAGATAGCGATGGAGAAGCTCGGCATCCAAACGTTGAAGCTCTCTCGCGAGTACCCAAGAGTCGTCTGAAGGGGGGCAGTCACGCCAACGGACCAGAAAGCGGTAAGTAGTACCATCCGGAGTAGTGAACGGTTCCGCAGCAAGTATCATATCCGGAGTGAGGAATGTCCTGGGAAACCTGGGAAACATGTCAGCAGTAGGAGTAAAAGAAGGCAACGTACCATCCGATGTTATACCTACGGGGACCGAAAGAGAGAGATCATCCGAACTACCACTCCCCAAGCCATCAGAATTTTGAGTGGGAGAAGAAGACGATAAAGAAATCAACTCTTGTGGTGGTGACACAAACATCGTTAAATCCGAAACGTTAAAAATGGGGGAGATTCCCCAATCAGCAGGCAAGTCCAAAACGAAAGCGTTGTCACCTAACTTTTTAATAATCCGAAAAGGGCCGGTGCGCTTTGGTGCTAACTTTTTAACGGTGCCAGTTGGCAAGCGTTCGGGAACTAAACGGACTAAAACCAGATCGCCAATTTTGAAGTTTGATACTCTCCGATGTAAATTAGCGTGCGCTTGATAAGAGTCATATTGCGTGGTCAAAGTGGCCTGTATACGTGCGTGTAAATCATGGATGTATTGGGCGAAGGATTGTGCAAACTGACTTGCCTTGTACGTTGGGGGCAACGACACCAAGTCAAGCGGCACAGGAGCCTTATACCCGTGGACAATCTCATTCGGGGACAGACACATAGACCCATTCTTGGAGTTATTGTAGGCTAATTGGGCATGGGGAAGGAGAAGATCCCAAGTGCTCTTATGATCACTCACAAGGCATCGTAACAAATTTCCTAGGCTCCGATTAACCACTTCCGTCTGCCCATCAGTTTGGGGGTGATAGGCGAAGGAAAACAATAATTTTGTTCCCATTAAAATCCAAAGAGTTTTCCAAAAATAACTAGTGAATTTTACGTCCCTATCCGATACTATGGTCTTTGGCACTCCACGGTTACTAACGACTTCCTTAAAATAGAGTTTAGCAACGTGAGACGCATCGTTTGTCCTACTGCATGGGATGAAATAAGCCATCTTTGAAAACCTATCCACCACTACAAAAACTGAGTCGTGACGGCGTAGAGTAATGGTGAGGCCTAATACAAAATCCATACTAACGTCTACCCAAGGCATGGACAGAATAGGCAAGGGAGTATATAATCCAACGTTGGTTTTACTTCCCTTAGACACCTGACACGTGCGGCAGCTACTCACTACCTGCCCCACCATAACCTTTAGTTTTGGCCAATAGAATTTGTCCTCGACTAGCGTAATGGTCTTATCTCTACCGAAGTGGCCACTCAACCCTCAGCTATGCAATTCCCATATGATATGTAGTCGTAACGATGACTGTGGGATACATAGCTTCCCGTTCCTAAATAGGTAACCGTTCTTGATAACGTATGCAGATATCGTAGTGGGGGAACTATCCTGGGCAGATAAATAAAAGTCTTGGAAGTCAGGAAACGTAGCGTACTCATCCTTAATCCGCTCAAATCCTACAACATGTACTTCCATAGAGGTGAGTAAAATAGTAAGACGACTAAGGGCATCTGCGACTCGGTTATCAGCTCCCTTAAGGTGCTTGAGATTAAACGTGTAGCCTTGTAAGAAAGCTACCCACTTAGCGTGTCGTGGGATGATCTTATGCTGGTCGTTGATGAAACGTAAAGCCTCATGATCGGAGAGGATCACAAACTCCTTGGAGAGGAGATAGTGCCTCCAATGGTGTAGACATCGGACTACAACATAAAATTCCCTATCGTAGTTTGAATAGTTCAACTTAGGGCCGGACAATTTCTCGCTAAAATAACTAATGGGATGGCCCTCCTGGCTAAAGACACCTCCAATCCCTACCAAAGACGCATCACATGTGAGCTCAAAGACTTTAGCAAAGTCAGGTAGACGTAAGACAGGTGCCTCAGTCATAAGCTCCTTTATTCGTTCAAAAGCATAGGTGGCGGACTTCATCCATGTAAACTCTCCCTTCTTCATACAGTCAGTGATAGGCGCCATAACACTACTAAAGTCTCGTATGAAACAACGATAAAATGTGGCTAACCCATGGAAACTACGTACCTCACGTAGGGTGGTTGGCACGGGCCAGTCCTTGATGACCTGAACCTTGCCCGGATCAACTCGAAAACCCTTAGAACCGACTATGTAACCTAAGAACTCTACCTCCGAGGCATTGAAAGTGCATTTCTTAAGATTGAGAAATAAAGTCTCCTTCCGCAGGGTGGAAAGGATCACTCTCATGTGGGAGATGTGCTCGGTAGTAGAGGTGCTATAAATCAGTATATCGTCAAAGTAGACGACAACGAACTTCCCCATGAATGGCTGAAAGACATGTGTCATCATCCGAGAGAAGGTACTAGGGGCATTGGATAACCCAAAGGGCATCACAAGCCATTCGTACAGTCCATCCTTTGACTTAAATGCCGTCTTCCACTCGTCGCCCTCTCGTATCCTAATCTGGTGATAGCCACTCTGAAGATCTCATTTGGAGAATACGGTGGCTCCAGACAAGACATCCAACAAATCATCTAGGCGGGGAATGGGGAACCTATACTTGATGGTGATTTTGTTGATAGCCCGGCTATCAACGCACATCCTCCATGTACCATTCTTCTTGGGGGCAAGTAGGGCTGGTACAACACATGGACTCATACTCGTCCTAATAAAACCCTTCTCCAGTAAGCCCTCTATTTGGGACTGCAACTCCAGGTAAGCTGCGGGGTGGAGTCGATAATGGGGCTGATTTGGTAAGGAAGACCCCGGGATGAGGTCTATCACATGCTGGATATTCCTAAGCTGTGGTAACGTGGGCGGCAACTCATCTGGGTACACGTCCCTATACTCTTCAAATAGTACCCGTAACTCACTAGGTAACTCATCCAAAATGCTAGAATCGGGCTTCGCATTTAGGAGGACTAGCGCATACATAATTCCATCAAGGAACGGATCTCTCTCAAACTCTTTCCTTCCAACTAGATTCAACGTTTTCCGTTCTACCGGGATAGTGGTGTCCTTAGCCAAGACTACGGGCTCCTTTGGGATGGTCGGTCTCAAGGTGATGGTTTTGCCATTGAATTTGAATTCATAAGTATTGGCTCTACCAAAATGAGTAACATCACGGTCATATAGCCAAGGGCGGCCTAACAACACATGACAAGCATCCATCGTAAGGACATCACACCACACCTCATCAATGTAGGATTTGAATGAGAGTGGAACCAGGCATCGCTTGGTAACGGGTACAGAGATCTTGTTGATCCAAGCGACCTGATATGGGGTCGGGTGTGGTTCCGTGGTCAAGGACATACGTGCAATGGCATTCTCAGATACGACATTCACACAACTACCACTATCAATAATCAGCTTGCAAAGCTTCTCGCCACTCTTAAAAATCAGAGAAAATATGCTCGTCCTCTTCCACTCATCTAATGGACGAGGAGTGGACAAGATACAACACATCACCATAAGGGGGTGATCGTCCTCTAAGTCACTTGGGACCCCTTCCAGGTCGCTCTCCTCAGCAGCCTCATAAACGTAATCCGCAAGATCGGTCGTCGACTCTAATAAGGCTATGGCTTTAGTTTTCGTTGGGCATTTGAAGGCGTAGTGACCTTGAATGCCACAAGAGTAACATGTGGCGTTAGTCTTGCTAACCTTTCCGATAGGAATACGTTCGCTCGCAGGGTTCTTAGTGTTCCTAGCAGTGATCACGACAGTCTTTGACTCGGCGGACCGGAACTTCCCTTTGTCCTGATATGTGGAGGAAGATGATCCGGTAGTGGATTTTCCCTTCGTAAGGGAATAACGGGAGTGTGCCTTAGATGCTAAGTGTTTCTCAATGTCAAGGGCGGCATTGAATGTCGTGTTTAGATCAGTGTGGCCATATCATAAGAGCTTCCGCTGAATATCGGGATTAAGTCCCTTACGGAATCTAGAGAGGGTGACCTCGGAGATTTCCTTCAGATCACAACGCACCATTCGGTCCTTCAGTTCTCCCATATACTCCGCTACTGAATTTGAGCCCTACCGCAGGGTGGCAAACTCGTCAAACATCTGTGTCCGATGGTACGCGAGAACGTACTGATCGTTCAACAAATTCTTCATTACGGTCCACCCAATAATTGGGTTTCCGTCTCCAGCACCTAGCCTACGCTCCTCATTTAGGCAATAAGTTTTGGCACGGCCTGTCAACTTCATCCTGGCAACTTGGACCTTTTGGGGGTCCGTGAGATGGTGCCAGTCGTAGTAACATTCCATGTCCACTATCCACGTAAGGAAGTTCTGTGGATCTCCCATGCCGTCGAAAGTGGGGGCATCAATCTTGATGGCCCTAGTAATGTCAAACTCTCGCTCATGGTGACGTCCTCGAGGGGGCACTCGTGGGTAGTCCCCATCCGAATCCGAATCGGAGATGTGTTGGCGTCGGCGGGGCAACTCAACATTAGTGGGTGGTGGGGGTGGCCTAGCTTGATTTTGTAAAATCTGTGCTAAAGTGGCCCTAAGCTTCGCCATATCGTTACGTAGACCTGCTATCGCTTCAGCGTTATGAAGCTCATTCCCATTCTCAGCCATCCTAGACGTAGACGGCGCCGTATATTCCGTGCCTAACCTAGTGCGCATGTAAGACCCAGAAAATTATGAAAGATGATTTTCCCTAGGGCTGTAGCTAGAATGAAAATAAATTTTTTTTTGAAAAGCTTGATGTGATAAACACGTAGATCGTCAAATTTTTTTTTTTGAAATTTTGCTGAAAAATGTAGATTTCAGCCCGCTATTTGCAGACCAACTGGATAGAATTACGATGTTCTAATTTGCAGGCTGACCTAACGAGGCCGAATCGAAAAATTTTCTGTTTTAAAGTTGCTGGAAATAAGGTTAGAAAGCTACATAAGTTTTTTCAGATTTTTTTGACAAGTTTTAAAATTCCGAGGGATTTACTAAACGCAGACCAATCCGAAAATTTCAGGTCTTTGAAAGTTCAGATCAACCAACGAAGAACGCAGAGAGGATGTTTGCAACGTGGAAGTTGAAACGACCGCCTCTGATACCAAATTGGTGTAGGGTGCGTCCCGAGTCGGAGGTATCCACGAAATTACGCTTTCCTACGCACTACACGTCGTAGATCTACCGCACCTACACAGCACCTATCGCCCACAATAGTTCTCGTCGCAAGAACGCAGCGCAAATAACAAAGGAGGAATGGTCGACTCAAAAACAACGATCGGAAATTTGAGTCGGAGTATTCCCCAAGAAAACACAAAGGTTGCCACTCCTTTTAGAGAGCAAGACCAAGGCTATAGGCCAAGATCCGCTCAAGTAAATAGGATCCACCCGATCCGAAATTAAAAAGTCTTGCAACGGCGATTTCGATTCAAAACTTGTAGCGATTGAATTAAAGATCCGGAGAAAACGAGCGCGAAACCACCACAACTAAAGAAGAGAATCACACAAGGAAGAGGGAAGAGATTACCCAACCGGGATGAACATTTCACACAAAGATAGGGTGGGAGAATCACTCTCTCCACGGATCCTTCGGCGTCACACCGAACGTTTTGCAACCTTCTTCCACGGAGTCGCACCAAGGAAGCCGCGCCGGAGTCGCACCAAAGTGGATGGAGGGAGCAAGGGGGCGGCGGCTTCACACCACACAAGGGGGGCGGCGGCTAGAGGCTTAGCCTTGGCCGAAATTCTCATGCAAGGGAATTTTTAGGTTTAAGATCTTCAATACTTGATTCCTCATAAACACCTCCTTAAATAGGAGATTAAAACAAGCCTTAACCCTTCATGATGGAGATGTAATCTCATCCACCCGAATGGCTAAGTGCACACCAAAAATAAAACTGTTTAAATTAAAGAAATAAAAACATGACATGAATATAAAATTATCACTAAACATTGCATAATTTTATATTCTAAAAATATAAAAATAGAGTTCATGAAATAAGATAATTAAAGCTAAATTTTCATGGCGGTTCGAGCACG
This sequence comes from Platanthera zijinensis, assembly GCA_039513925.1. Taxonomy (NCBI): domain Eukaryota; kingdom Viridiplantae; phylum Streptophyta; class Magnoliopsida; order Asparagales; family Orchidaceae; genus Platanthera; species Platanthera zijinensis. The sequence continues at coordinate 143,975,501 of CM077086.1, forward strand.
CCGCGGGCGGAGGTTGTAACGTGCACTTCCTTCAGCGTCATCACGACTCTAAGATCTTTATGACGTAGCACCTCGGCAACTGGGTCATCATCAGTTAGCGGTGGCGCTGCATCAAGGGGAGGCTCGAAAACTTCGGCTAACACTAGGAAAAACTCCCCTTGGGCCTCTTAAGATGTTTTAAAGCTTGAGCAAGGAGGGGGATCGGCCAAAAGCTGGTGGCCATTAATGGCCCATAAAAGCTTGGCTCGACTATGATGGAGGGGGGCTGAATCGGCTCTATGACAGCTGGAGGAGGGCTGAAAACTCCTCCTCTCCCTGAGAGGGAGTTGAATCCAGCAGTTTCAGGGGAAGGGAAAGAGTCATGGCATCAAATGCCACTGATGGCCGTGACTTCAAGCTTTCGGCCATGGCCGCAACCGTCCTTTTGCAAAACCGGCGGTCCACGTGGCACAACATGACTGGTCAACTTAAATCAAATAAAACTTATCAGGTCTTATTTGAGAAAACGGCTCACTCCTGAACCGGCCCGGTTCAGCTAAACCAGCACCCAGCTAGAAGTAAAAATGCCAGAAAAAAGTCTAAGTATAATGGCGTTGAGTGAGCTCAGCTCACTCAACGCCATCAGGCCACGGCGTTGAGTGAGCTCTGTTCATTCAATGCCATTCCAGACTTTGGCATTGAGTGAGGTAAGCTCACACAACTCCATCCAGCTTATGGCTTTGAGTGAGCTAAGCTCACTCAACGCCATCCCGCTTATGGCTTTGAGTGAGCTGAGCTCACTCAACGCCATCCAGCTTATGGCTTTGAGTGAGCTGAGCTCACTCAACGCCATCCCGATTATGGCTTTGAGTGAGTTGAGCTCACTCAATGCCATCCCGCTTATGGCTTTGAGTGAGCTGAGCTCACTCAACGCCATCCCGCTTATGGCTTTGAGTGAGCTAAGCTCACTCAACGCCATCCCGCTTATGGCTTTGAGTGAGCTAAGCTCACTCAACGCCATCCCGATTATGGCTTTGAGTGAGCTAAGCTCACTCAACGACATCCCGCTTATGGCTTTGAGTGAGCTAAGCTCACTTAACGCCATCCAGCCCACGGCGTTGAGTGAGCTTAGCTCACTCAACGCCATTCCAAGGTCACGGGCGTGACGGACCGGTCACGGGCGTGTCAGTCCCATGATGACATTTCTGAGCTCGACGATCGTCTTCCTGAGGTCGACGATCGTCGAAGGGTCACGCCCTAGGTCACGGGCGTGACTGGTCGGTCACGGGCGTGACCACCCCTTGACTCGAATTTTTGTCAATAATCTTCAATTCCTGGGTTTCCTAAGGTTCTGTTATGACAAAACCACCTCCAGGGGTCTAGCCGAAAATGGGATGTTACAAATCCCAATAAACAAAACAAATATTTTGTCCCCGAAATCAAGGTTAAGCCTATAGGACTCCAATCGGGAAAAAGAAGCTTGTAACATGCATGAGAATTGAAAGATTACATCTCTACGTTATGTTTGCTTTGTGCGGTTTCAAATCTAAGATTAATTCGTCCAATTAACAAGGTATATACACCCCAATAAACAAAAGATTAGCCCCAATTCTTGAAATTTCAGTCCTATTGGTTTAAAATAGGAAAGCAAATTGATTGTCCAGAGGGGTTGTGAGGTATAACTGACGAAAAAGTTCCGGGTATTTTTGCCGCATCAAGTCCTGTGGCTCCCATGCATGCTCCTCCTGCCCATGATTGTTCCACGGAACCTTGACTAACGGAGCCTTCTTCCGTCGCAAGACCTGCACTGCTGTATCGTCAATCCTGATAGGCTCCAAGTTGACTGACCGATCCGAGTCCACCGGGCCATCTGCCGAGGAAATTAGCTGCTCAGGGCGTAGCAGAGCCCTCCGAAGTGAGGAGACATGGAAGACGTCATGCAATCCCGCTAACTCCGGTGGTAGCTCTAGTCTATAGGATAAGAGGCTGATCCGCTCCAGGATTTTATAAGGCCCCATATATCTCGGGCTGAGCTTCTTCCGCCCGCGAACCCGCGAGACTCCGTGCATCGGCCGTATCTTCAAGAAAACCCGGTCTCCCACCTAGAATTCCACTTGACGATGCCTCACATCGTAGTATTGGCCTGTCTGCTCTGGGCTTCCAACATCCTGTCCCGGATCAATCTAATCTGAGCATCTGTATCTCCCATAAACTCCGAGCCTAGTGCCTGCGGATCCTCATCCTGAACCCATGATAGTGGGGTCCTGCACCTCCTTTCATACAACGCCTTGTATGGAGCCATGCCTATACTGGACTGATGGGCGTTGTTGTACGAAAACTCGACCAGTGGCAGCAACCTCTCCCAAGGCTCGCCACGGTCCAAAATACACAGTCGCAACAGATCTTCCAGTGTACGGTTGGTGCGCTCTGTCTACCCGTCGGTCTGAGGGTGAAAAGCTGTGCTGAATGTCAACCGAGAACCTAGATGGGCCTGGACTGACCTCCATTCCCTGGATGTAAACCGCCCATCCCGATCCGAAACGATAGTTTTGGGCACCCCATGATAACGCACAAACTGCTCAATGAACCTTCGTACTAGTACACTAACCGGTGCGTCCTTCGCCACTGGAATCAATCTGGCCACCTTTGTTAGTCTGTCCACTATCACCCATATCGAGTCATTCCCCGCACGGGATCGAGGTAGCTCATGTATGAAGTCCATGGCCATATCCTCAAATTTCCACTCCGGCACCGGAAGCGGCTGCAGCAAGCCTGCCGGGTTCCTACACTCCGCCTTCACGAGCTGGCAGGCCTCGCAATGCATCACAAAGTACGTAATATCTTTCTTCATACCCGCCCAGTACATCATCCTCTCCAAATCCTTTACCATCTTGGTGATCCCCGGGTGTACCAAATACCGGCTGTAGTGAGCTTCCGTCAAAATGTCCTTCCGGATCCGTCCTCTTGCTGGTATGTAGAATCTGCCTCGGAAACACAGGAGACCATCCCTCAAAGAGTAATCTCCTGTCGTGCCTTCCTCCAAGGCTCGGAATATCGGCTCAGCTCTCTCATCCAGAATCTTCCTATCTCTAATGCGGTCTCGAATATCATCAGTAGTAACCATCGACCCCAGGTACTCCATGTATAGCTCCGGGTCATCCTCAGACACTAGTGAAATCTGCATCTCCTCGAACGATCTAACCAACTCCAAGGCCATCAGCTGCGGGCCTACACCTGACGTACTCGCTCTCTGGATCAGAGCATCTGCGACCACGTTTGCCTTCCCCGGATGGTAGTGCATGGTGTACTGGTAGTCCGACAGAAATTCCGCCCAGCATCTCTGCCTAATTTTTAACTCCTTCTGGGTGTCGACGTACTTCAGATTCTTCTGGTCGGAGAAGATATCGCAATGTACTCCGTAGAGATAGTGTCTCCAGATCTTAAGAGCAAAAATGACTGCCCCCATCTCCAAATCGTGCACGGGATAGTTCTGCTCGTGCTGCTTCAACTGACGGGAGGCATAGGCTATTAAGTGCCCGTTCTGCATCATAATGGCACCCATCCCCTGATAGGAAGCATCTGTGTACACCTGGAATCCATCCTTCCCTGATGGAAGAGCAAGGATGGGAGCCGAGGTGAGACGATCCTTCAGCTCCTGGAAGGCAGATTCACATCGAGGCGTCCAGATAAAAGGGGACTCCTTCTTCGCCAGAGACGTAAGAGGGAGGGCAATCTGAGAGAACCCCTTTATGAACTTCCGGTAGTAACCGGCAAGTCCCAAGAAACTTCGAACATCCGAGGCCGACTTTAGTGGTGGCCATTCCCGTACTGCCTGGACTTTCTGATGAGTTGTAATTATACCTATATTTTCGTATTTTATTTAAGTCCGTTTCGTTTATTTTTTGTCTTTTTTATTAGTTTAAATTCAATAAATTGCTTGTTTTTGTAAATATTATTTCTAACTTAGCTTAATTTTTATTCCAGGAAAATTCCAGAAAAAATTCCAGAAAAGTCAGAAAAATTGCCTGACACGCCCGTGTCAATTGGCCGACACGCCCGTGTCACGCCAGCCCGACGATCGCCGACCACAGATGCCAGCTCGACGATCGGCCATCATCAAACCCAGCCCGACACGCCCGGCGTCACGCCCGTGTCAAATGCTCGACACGCCCGTGTTGAGGCCGACCCGCAAGTTTGGTCAACATGTCAACTCTGCCGACATCGAACTGCCAGCTCCCCTGGTCACGCCCCCCTGTCACGCCCGTGACCTTGGGCGTGACCGCCACGTTTTCGCCCCGAAGTCAAAGCTCCAGTCAAGTCAACCGGTCAGCTCGTGAATAGTGTCGACACGCCCCCCTGTCACGCCCGTGACCTAGGGCGTGACCAACCCGAAAAATTGCCTATAAATAAGAGCTTTCAGGAAGCTTATTTTGTCCACTTTTTTGACCACTTTGCTTAGGGGAGGTGCTGCCCAATTGGATTTCAAACCTATGTAAGGAGATTTTCTCCCCCCTCTCTCTCTCTTAGTTTGTATTAGGGTTTTTACTTTAATAAAATATGAACCTTTCTCTCTTAATTTGTTTGATTAATACATTTGAATGCGCCTACTTAAGTAATTTTTCGTTCCTCTTTTTGTATTTCTTTTATGTTTTCATTTTTTTTGCTTTCATAACTTAGTTAGATTTAGGGTTTATCGGCTTTTCTAGCCGTTGTGCCGTCCGTCTAGTTTTCATTTCCCGTACCTTTTTTGATTTAGCTTTTCCTCTTTTTCCTATTTTTTTCATTCATAAGGCTTTATAAAAACTCTCCTAAAAGTGCTATTTTCATTTTTCTTTAACTTAGGCTCTTTAGGATTGTAAAACTTTTTGTCCCCTTTTTGTTTTATTTTCACTTTTTAGGAGTTTTTATAAAAATATAGGAATGAAAATATAGTCGTTATAATTTTTCGCTCACTTTGTTTTATCTTTTTAATTTCAAAACTTTTAGTCCGGTAAATTTTTATTTCATCTTTTTATGCATTTCTACCGCATTCTAGCGGTAGAAATGCTGTTGTTTTAATTTTCCGTTAACTTTCATTTTGCGTTTATTTGCAAAACCTTTTAGCTCGGTTAATTTTTATTTTCACTTTTTATGCATTTCTACCGCATTCTAGCGGTAGAAATGCAGTTGTATTAATTTTTCAGCAACTTTGTTTTTCTTATTTTTGCAAGTGTACGTGTGTGTATGAGTTAGGTTTTACTGCTTTATTTCATTTCTGTAGAGTGCGTGTGTGTGTATGCATTTATTTCCGCCTACTCGTTAAGAGTTAAATGGCGCCCTGCTTTCATTTTCTTCCTACTCACTTGAGTAGGAAAACTTAGTGTGTGTGCGTGCGTTTACTTTTCTGTAGAGTGCGTGTGTGTGTTTTACTTTCAAGTAGAGTGTGTGTGTGTATGAGATAAATTTACTCCCGCCCACTCATTTGAGCCGGGACTTGCAATTTTATCGCTTTCTCAATTATGTAGAGTGCGTGCGTGTAGGAGATAATTTTACCGCTTTATTTATCGCTTTCTTCAATTAAGAAGAGTGTGTGTGTGTGTGCATTTATTTCCGCCTACTCGTTAAGAGTTCAATGGCGTGCTTTTATTTACCGCCTACTCATTTGAGTAGGTCTTGCTTTATTTAATTTTCTTTATGGTTTTGAAGTGTGCGTGAGTGCCTGCATCAATTAGCTTTCAATTTATCTAATCGCCTTTTTTATGTTTTCTCTTATAATTGTTCAGAACTTAAATTTACACTCACGCTTCACTTAAAAACATAAAGCCGTCCCCATACCGATGAGTGGCTAATTTCTTTTAGCCTTCGGCATCGAAGAGCATTGGGACATAAAAAATGATTTAAAATAATTAAAGAACTTTATTTTTATTTTAATTTAAGGACTTAAGGTTTACCCCGGGTTAACGACGCATAGGACCACATAATCGATGTGTGGGCTCTATTTCCGTTATCCATACGTGACGCCGAGAGGCTGCACGTATGGACCGATCCCCCTTGGGTAAAGAGAACCGCGTACGCCCCCTCGAAAGAGGAGAAACGTAGTTCTGCCGGATTGGGTTCCCCACCCAATAGCGGGGTTCTTAGCTTAAAGCGGGCATTAAGAGGAATCCTTCGTCGGTCTAACGATCGGTCGAATAGTCTTAATGTTTAGGTGAGCAATATTCCTAGAGATAAGTGCGCTCATATTTCTGGAACCTCCACGGCCATGTGCCTTTTATTAATTTAAAAACAAAGTTTAATAATTATTGAGAATTATTTTAGTCTTAATTCGATTCGATGCCGAACGTTAACCCGTCATCGAACTAACTTAGCAAAATTCTGCTTTCTTTCTTTCCGTTTTTATTAAACTAAAAAATCCCACCTTACTGTTAGTAAGATAATAGTGTTCCCGGAAGAGTAGATATAATCAACGCGTCCCCGAGAATAATACGACCTCGGTATTTTCCCGAATACCGAGTACTACTTGCGATAGGTGCGCTTGCCTCCTTTGGTTAGAAAACTCGATCTTCTAACCGGCCCGCAGAATCTAACCATTTCGAACCAACCACAGTAGGTCTCTGTTCCGCGGCCATCAAGTTTTTGGCGCCGTTGCCGGGGATCGAACCCGGGTCACCCGCGTGACAGGCGGGAATACTCACCACTATACTACAACTTGATGGCCGCGGAACAGAGACCTACTGTGGTTGGTTCGAAATGGTTAGATTCCGCGGGCCGGTTAGAAGATCGAGTTTTCTAACGAAAGGAGGCAAGCGCACCTATCGCAAGTAGTACTCGGTATTCGGGAAAATACCGAGGTCGTATTATTCTCGGGGACGCGTTGATTATATCTACTCTTCCGGGAACACTATTATCTTACTAACAGTAAGGTGGGATTTTTTAGTTTAATAAAAACGGAAAGAAAGAAAGCAGAATTTTGCTAAGTTAGTTCGATGACGGGTTAACGTTCGGCATTGAATCGAATTAAGACTAAAATAATTCTCAATAATTATTAAACTTTGTTTTTAAATTAATAAAAGGCACTTGGCCGTGGAGGTTCCAGAAATATGAGCGCACTTATCTCTAGGAATATTGCTCACCTAAACATTAAGACTATTCGACCGATCGTTAGACCGACGAAGGATTCCTCTTAATGCCCGCTTTAAGCTAAGAACCCCGCTATTGGGTGGGGAACCCAATCCGGCAGAACTACGTTTCTCCTCTTTCGAGGGGGCGTACGCGGTTCTCTTTACCCAAGGGGGATCGGTCCATACGTGCAGCCTCTCGGCGTCACGTATGGATAACGGAAATAGAGCCTACACATCGATTATGTGGTCCTATGCGTCGTTAACCCGGGGTAAACCTTAAGTCCTTAAATTAAAATAAAAATAAAGTTCTTTAATTATTTCAAATCATTTTTTATGTCCCAATGCTCTTCGATGCCGAAGGCTAAAAGAAATTAGCCACTCATCGGTATGGGGACGGCTTTATGTTTTTAAGTGAAGCGTGAGTGTAAATTTAAGTTCTGAACAATTATAAGAGAAAACATAAAAAAGGCGATTAGATAAATTGAAAGCTAATTGATGCAGGCACTCACGCACACTTCAAAACCATAAAGAAAATTAAATAAAGCAAGACCTACTCAAATGAGTAGGCGGTAAATAAAAGCACGCCATTGAACTCTTAACGAGTAGGCGGAAATAAATGCACACACACACACACTCTTCTTAATTGAAGAAAGCGATAAATAAAGCGGTAAAATTATCTCCTACACGCACGCACTCTACATAATTGAGAAAGCGATAAAATTGCAAGTCCCGGCTCAAATTAGTGGGCGGGAGTAAATTTATCTCATACACACACACACTCTACTTGAAAGTAAAACACACACACGCACTCTACAGAAAAGTAAACGCACGCACACACACTAAGTTTTCCTACTCAAGTGAGTAGGATGAAAATGAAAGCAGGGCGCCATTTAACTCTTAACGAGTAGGCGGAAATAAATGCATACACACACACGCACTCTACAGAAATGAAATAAAGCAGTAAAACCTAACTCATACACACACGCACACTTGCAAAAATAAGAAAAACAAAGTTGCTGAAAAATTAATACAACTGCATTTCTACCGCTAGAATGCGGTAGAAATGCATAAAAAGTGAAAATAAAAATTAACCGAGCTAAAAGGTTTTGCAAATAAACGCAAAATGAAAGTTAACAGAAAATTAAAACAACAGCATTTCTATCGCTAGAATGCGGTAGAAATGCATAAAAAGATGAAATAAAAATTTACCGGACTAAAAGTTTTGAAATTAAAAAGATAAAACAAAGTGAGCGAAAAATTATAACGACTATATTTTCATTCCTATATTTTTATAAAAACTCCTAAAAAGTGAAAATAAAACAAAAAGGGGACAAAAAGTTTTACAATCCTAAAGAGCCTAAGTTAAAGAAAAATGAAAATAGCACTTTTAGGAGAGTTTTTATAAAGCCTTATGAATGAAAAAAATAGGAAAAAGAGGAAAAGCTAAATCAAAAAAGGTACGGGAAATGAAAACTAGACGGACGGCACAACGGCTAGAAAAGCCGATAAACCCTAAATCTAACTAAGTTATGAAAGCAAAAAAAATGAAAACATAAAAGAAATACAAAAAGAGGAACGAAAAATTACTTAAGTAGGCGCATTCAAATGGATTAATCAAACAAATTAAGAGAGAAAGGTTCATATTTTATTAAAGTAAAAAACCCTAATACAAACTAAGAGAGAGAGAGGGGGGAGAAAATCTCCTTACATAGGTTTGAAATCTAATTGGGCAGCACCTCCCCTAAGCAAAGTGGTCAAAAAAGTGGACAAAATAAGCTTCCTGAAAGCTCTTATTTATAGGCAATTTTTCGGGTTGGTCACGCCCTAGGTCACGGGCGTGACAGGGGGGCGTGTCGACACTATTCACGAGCTGACCGGTTGACTTGACTGGAGCTTTGACTTCGGGGCGAAAACGTGGCGGTCACGCCCAAGGTCACGGGCGTGACAGGGGGGCGTGACCAGGGGAGCTGGCAGTTCGATGTCGGCAGAGTTGACATGTTGACCAAACTTGCGGGTCGGCCTCAACACGGGCGTGTCGAGCATTTGACACGGGCGTGACGCCGGGCGTGTCGGGCTGGGTTTGATGATGGCCGATCGTCGAGCTGGCATCTGTGGTCGGCGATCGTCGGGCTGGCGTGACACGGGCGTGTCGGCCAATTGACACGGGCGTGTCAGGCAATTTTTCTGACTTTTCTGGAATTTTTTCTGGAATTTTCCTGGAATAAAAATTAAGCTAAGTTAGAAATAATATTTACAAAAACAAGCAATTTATTGAATTTAAACTAATAAAAAAGACAAAAAATAAACGAAACGGACTTAAATAAAATACGAAAATATAGGTATAATTACAACTCATCAAACACCCCCATACTTAAGCTTTTGCTATTCCAGAGCAAAAGTTTGAGGTGAACTTATAAGGAATAGTAAAAAACCCTAAGTTCCGCTACCGCTAAATTAATTATAAGAGAGATCAAATAAAAATATACGGGGTATAAGAGTTAAGTCCTAAAATTATTTTGATGATTTAAACAGGGCAAAAGTTTTGGCCAAAAGACTTCTTGATGTAATCAAATAGAAAGCAATAATTGTATTGGCTAGATTAACAGAAAATAGTTTGGAGTTATACGAACTTTAGCTTATAGGAGTGTTATCGGAAATAATGCAATTTATGAATTATGCTCTCAAAAAATTTTTGAATTAATTCTAGAATCATGAAAATGGCTTGGGGGGTTGATGTTGGTTTATGAAGATGCTTGGATTTTGAGGCGAGGTTATTTTTTTCTCGAACCTCCATTTTTTTTTTGATTTGGATGTTAAAGGAAAACGAAATCTTATTTTCCTTAACATAAAATGTTTTCTTTCTTCATAAAAATAACCCAATGTATATGTGTTGGAGTAATGAATTTTATCCTCTTACTCCGTAACGTATAATCTTTTAATTTATTGGGTGCCTATGTTTACGGAATGAAATCTTATTCCCATTGACATAAGATCTTTTTCTTTTTGGGGAAATAATTTTATCATACCAAGTCGGTTATGATAAGTAAGGGGAGAAAAAAGAACTAGATTTTTAATTGAAAAATAATTGAGAGCAACCTTTATAAATTGTACGTTCCAATTTTTCAGAAAGCTAAAAGCAAGCATAATTGAATTCTATAGTCGTTATTTTCTAACATGGTACACATGCTCCTATCTATGAAAAATTAGAAGTAGTGCCTAAAGCAAGTCCCCTATTTTTAACAAAGTATAATAAATTCTTTAAAACTTAACCCCGGCTATTTAGATTTTTCAATCTATAATTAACAAACGAATAGTGAACAAAGAATTGATCAAATTCGCATATAAATAAACTCAAAACGAAAGTTTTGGATAACAAGAAACTTAAGAATGAAATGTTTGATTTATTTGTTTCATAATAATTTTTTTGAAATTTTTTTTTTTTTTTTTTTTTTAAAGTTATGTTCTTTTTTTTTTTTTTTTTTTTTTTGTATTTATATCTTTAATATATACATACTAAAAAGAAAGAAAAAATGCGAGAATAAAATTTTTTGGATTTTTTTTTTTTTTTTAAGTTTTGTGAATTTTTTTGTATTTTTATGTTTTGTGAATTTTTTTGTATTTTTAATGAAAATTTCATTCTATTTACAAAAATTTGGGAAAAATTAAAAATTTTTACAAGGATGAGAGCGAAAAAGGGAGAGGGGAAAGAGAAAGAATATTTACAAAAAGTACTTATAAAATTTATTTACAAAAAATATTTACAAGAATATTTACAAAAATATAAACTAGGCTGCCGCGAGATGACTCGTTATGTGGATGGCTCGATGAGCCGGATCTCGCGGACAAAGCTAAAAATAAGTAAAAGTTTCAAAAATGAAACTTCAAAAAATTTTTAATTAAAAGTAAAAATTTTTTGTGTTTTTGTGTTATATATATATTTTTTTGTTTTTGTTTTTGTTACTTTTTTTTTTTTGATTTTTGTGTTATATAATTTTTTTTTTGTTTTATTTTGTTTTGTAAATGAAAAAAAAAAGAAAGTACGAAAATATGAAAACACCCCCATACTTAGATCCAACATTGTCCCCAATGTTGTATGCTAAGCATGAGGAACAAAATAGCAGAAATATGTACAAAGAAGGGAAAAAGAGGGGGGCAGAAAACGTCCCTGATCCGCGCGCGGGGAAGCCCACTAGAAACCCTGCAGTTATTAGAAAAATAGAAAACATAATAAATAAAGACGTAAAAAAAAAGATAGACGTGGGGTGCCTCCCAGGAGCGCTTTGTTTATAGTCGCGTAGCTTGACTATAGTGGCGGGTTTATAAGTCGAGGAGGGATATGGTTTCGCTATACTCGATCACTGGGTCGCCTGCTATGTAAGACTTTAACCGATGACCGTTTACTTTAAACGAGCTTTTTTCCGGGTGGGAGACGAGTACGGTCCCATAAGGAAAAACTTCTTCAACTAAGAAGGGACCGGACCAACGTGATTTGAGTTTGCCCGGAAAAAGTTTAAGACGAGAATTATAAAGAAGGACAAGATCGCCCGGAGAAAAAACTTTGGGGGTTTTAATTTTTCGATCGTGATAAAACTTAGAACGCTCCTTATAGAACTTATTGCTCTCGTAAGCGTTCGCACGCCATTCATCGAGCTCGTTTAGTTGCAGTTTTCTATTCAGAGCGGCTAAGTTAGAGTCGAGGTTTAAGAGTTTTAATGCCCAAAGTGCGCGGTGCTCCAATTCTACGGGTAAATGGCACGCTTTGCCATAGACTAATCGAAACGGGGTACAACCAGTAGCGGTTTTGTACGCCGTACGATACGCCCATAACGCGTCGTCAAGCTTAGCGGACCAATCTTTCCTATTAAGTGAAACGGTTTTTTTCTAATATGCGTTTTATTTCTCGATTTACTACCTCAACTTGGCCACTTGTTTGCGGGTGGTAAGGGGTGGCAAGTTTGTGCGTGACTCCATATTTAGCTAACGTCTTAGCCATTAGAGCGTTACAGAAATGCGTTCCCCTATCACTAACAATTGCGCGAGGTGTGCCGAAGCGAGAAAATAATTTTTTTAGAAATGTAACGACGACTCGCGCATCGTTGGTGGGGAGAGCTTGCGCTTCCGCCCACCGTGATACGTAGTCGACTGCCACTAAAATATACGAATTTTTATAAGAAGGAGGTAGGGGGCCTACAAAATCTATGCCCCATAAATCGAAAACTTCGCATTCTAAAAACATATTTTGGGGCATCTCGTCTCGACGCGAGATGTTACCCGACCGCTGACAGCTATCGCATGCGCGCACAAAATTGTGCGCGTCTTTGAAGAGAGTGGGCCAAAAGTAGCCCGCCTCTAGCGCCTTCCTAGCGGTCCGGTTGGCTTGATAGTGCCCCCCGGCTGGACCCTCGTGGCAGTGCCTCAATATTTGCGTGCACTCCACTCCCGCGACGCATCTTCGAACCGCTTGGTCCGCGCAGATACGGAAAAGAAACGGGTCATCCCAAAAGAAATTTTTCAAGTCGGAAAAGAATTTCTTCTTTTGATGACTTGAAAATTCTTTTGGAAGAACCCGCGCGACCAAATAGTTCGCAAAATCTGCGAACCAGGGAGAAGATGACGAAGACGAACGAATGGCGAGAAGACGTTCCTCGGGGAATCTGTCATTTATTTCAGATTCGACGAGCGCTTCCGCACCAGAATTATCTATGCGGGAGAGGTGGTCTGCCGCAAGATTCTCCGCGCCCTTCTTATCCCGGATCTCCAAATCAAACTCTTGAAGGAGGAGAACCCATCGAAGAAGGCGGGGTTTTGCATCGGTTTTGGCTAGTAGTTACTTAAGGGCGGAGTGATCGGTAAAAACGATAACTTTAGATAGCGTAAGATACGAGCGAAACTTATCGAAAGCGAAAACGACGGCTAAGAGTTCCTTTTCCGTCGTCGTGTAATTCACTTGTGCGGAAGTGAGCGTCTTGCTAGCGTAATAAATAGGATGAAAATGTTTTTCTACGCGTTGGCCAAGAACGGCGCCTAAGGCAATATCACTAGCGTCGCACATGATTTCGAACGGAAGGGACCAATTAGGGGCCACTAGAATTGGAGAATTGATAAGCTTTTGTTTTATAAAATTAAATGCAGACTCGCAGTCGCTATTAAAGACAAAAGGCGATTCCTTTTCCAAGAGGTGTGTAAGCGGCTTTGTTATTTTTGAAAAATCTTGAATAAAACGTCTATAAAAGCCCGCGTGGCCTAAGAAACTCCTAATGGATTTTATGTTTGTCGGCTGAGGAAGTTTTTCAATAATTTCTACTTTGGCCTTATCGACCTCTATCCCCTTAATCGAAATCTTATGGCCGAGGACCAAACCTCCTCGAACCATAAAGTTACATTTTTCCCAATTTAAAACAAGATTCGTGTCCTCGCATCGCTGGAGGACACGATCAAGATTACGAAGACAATTCGGGAATGAGCATCCGAAAACAGAAAAGTCATCCATAAATATTTCCATAATATCTTCTACCAGCTCGCCAAAAATTGCTAGCATACATCTTTGGAATGTAGCTGGCGCATTGCAGAGGCCAAATGGCATTCTTCGATAGGCGAAGGTGCCAAAGGGGCAGGTAAAAGTTGTTTTCTCTTGGTCTTCGGGGGAAATGGGGATTTGGAAAAACCCCGATAAACCATCGAGAAAACAATAAAAAGGATGACCGGAAAGACGCTCAAGAATTTGGTCGAGGAACGGTAGTGGAAAATGGTCTTTGCGGGTGGCATCATTAAGTTTGCGATAATCGATGACCACACGCCAACCCGTAACAGTACGAGTTGGGACAAGCTCGTTGTGCTCATTTTCCACTACGGTTAGACCGTCCTTCTTGGGCACGACATGAATGGGACTAACCCAGGCACTATCAGAAATGGGATAAATAATCCCCGCATCTAATAATTTAATTATTTCAGCTTTCACGACGTCTTTCATGTTTGGGTTAAGACGCCGCTGCGGCTGAATGGTTGTGCGGCAATTATCGTTTAAGAAAATTTTGTGAGTGCAGAAGGAAGGGTTAATCCCCTTTAGGTCAGAAATTTGCCACGCAATTGCGTGGCGATGTTTAAGCAAAACCTCCAATAAATCGGAGGTCTCTGAATCGCTTAAATACGAAGAAATGATAACGGGGAGTGTATCATTTTTCCCCAAAAAGGCGTATTTAAGGGATTCAGGTAGTGGTTTGAGGTCTAGGGTTGGCGGTTCTTCTAGTGAGGTTTTAGAGCTAATGTCTTTTGAACCAATTGGTTCAAAAGGCATATCGGAAGACACATCCTCATTGCAATAAAAATTTTCGAGAGAAAAAATATTTTCGCTTAAAAATTCGGACTCGAAAATTGGAGAAGAACAATCTCCATAAAAGGAATCTAAAGAATAGCAGAAATCGTCGCTCGGCGACGATTCTTCCATAGAGGGGTTAATAGAAAAAGTAACTTGGTCGTCTCCTACCCGAAGGAGAAGTTGACCATTACTTACATCGATTAACGCACGTGAGGTCGCGAGGAAAGGGCGACCAAGTATTATTGGTACGTTGGCGTCTTCCTCGATGTCCAAGATGACGAAGTCCACCGGGAAGGTGAACTTGTCTACTCGGACAAGGACGTCCTCAACAACCCCGATGGGGAATCTAACCGAGCGATCCGCTAGTTGGATGCGCATATTGGTAGGAGCAGGAGTACCCAATCCTAGACGAAGGAAGAGCGAGAACGGCATCAAATTAATGCTCGCGCCTAGGTCTGCCAAAGCGTACTTTACTAACACATTGCCAAAAAGGCACGGGATGGAGAACCGTCCCGGGTCGTTTTGTTTTAAGGGCAATTTATTAGTAATAGCCGCCGAGCAGACAGAGTTGAGAGATATATGCGAAATATCCTCGAGTTTGCATTTATTAGAAAGTAGTTCTTTTAAAAATTTCGCATATTTAGGCATTTGCGAGATAGCCTCGCAAAAAGGAACATTAATATGAATTTGTTTAAGTAATAAAATAAATTTTTCATATTGCGCGTTAACTCGCTCTTTATCTAATTTATGCGGGTAGGGCAACGCCTTGTTTAAAATAGTTTTATCGTTAAAAATCGGTAAGGGTTGCGTAATCGAAGAAGAGGGAAGAGGGGTCGGAGGTGAAATATGTACCTGAGGATCGATCCGTTTTGGATCGACCACCTCCTTACCGCTACGGAGGGTTATAGCGTTGGCGGTTTCCCTTGGATTGGGCTCCGTGTTCCCTGGCAGTGCCCCCATGGCGCGTTCTGACATGAGTCGCGCCAGCTATCCAACCTGGAGTTCTAAATTTTTTAGCGATCCGGTGATGTTCCGGATATTAGACTCGTTGGACGCGACATAACGATTAAAATTTTCCTCCACCGGGGATGGCTTCATAGGAGGGGGAGGAGGAAGCGTCGGCGCAAAAGGAGGGGGAGGGGGACGCTGCGCGTTGTTCGGGTTGCTCCAGGAGAAATTCGGATGGTTCCTCCAACCCGGATTATAGTGACTACTATAAGGGTTGTTTTGAAATGAGGGACGCACCGGATTTCCCAAGTAGTCCACGAATTCGTCGACCACGCAGACGTTGGAGGGGGGGAGAAAACAAGGCGGAGTGGAGGAGGAAACAGACATCTCCGCCACCTGCTTAGTTAGCTTTTCCACTTGGAGGGCTAGCTGAGCGGTGGCATCCACTTCAAAAATGCCCGCCTGCTTAGGGCGCGCCCGCGGGACGTTCCACTGGTAGGCGTTCACCGCCATTTCCTCGAAAAGGGCCTGGGCGGCCTCGGGGGTCTTATTGTTCAGAGTGCCCCCGGCAGCCGCGTCAATCATTTGACGCGTCTGACTATTCAGTCCATTATAAAAAATTTGTACCTGCAACCACGCTGGCAGAGCGTGGTGCGGGCACCGGCGGAGAAATTCCTTAAAGCGTTCCCAAGTCTCGTAAAGAGACTCGGAGTCGTTTTGGACGAACGAAGATATGTCCGCCCGCAGTCTTGCAGTTTTCGCGGGCGGAAAATACTTCGTAAGGAATTTTTCGGCCAATTCCGCCCAGGACGTGATGGATCCCCGCGGGAGGGAGAGTAACCACGCCTTAGCCTTGGAATTAAGAGAGAAGGGAAAAAGGCGCAAACGAATGGCGTCATCAGTGACGCCATTGATTTTAAAAGTATCGCAAATCTCAAGAAAATTAGACAAGTGATTATTGGGGTCCTCATCCGGCTGTCCGTCGAACTGCACGGCATTTTGGATCATCTGAATCACACTTGACTTAATTTCAAAATTATTGTTGGCCACAGCGGGCCGAACAATACTCGACCCCGTATCATCCAAATTGGGCCGAGCGTAATAAGACATAGTACGCTCGACCGGTTGGGCATTATTCGGGGGGTCGGCCATAGAAGAAGAAGAGGGTTCGCCGATAGATTCTGCGGGGTCTAAAAAGGGAATTCGACGGAGAGATCGGATACGCGCAAGAGAGCGGTCGATCTCGGGGTCGAATTCAAGATTTTCAGAACTCGAAGGTTGTCCACGGGTCATACACCCAAAAAAAAAACGAAAAGGGGGGGGGGATATATTTTTTTTGTAAAAATTTTTTTATTTGAAAATAAAGTAAAATTAATAGATTCCCGGATTCAATATAACAACCGGGATCCCCGGGAACGGCGCCAAAAACTTGATGGCCGCGGAACAGAGACCTACTGTGGTTGGTTCGAAATGGTTAGATTCCGCGGGCCGGTTAGAAGATCGAGTTTTCTAACGAAAGGAGGCAAGCGCACCTATCGCAAGTAGTACTCGGTATTCGGGAAAATACCGAGGTCGTATTATTCTCGGGGACGCGTTGATTATATCTACTCTTCCGGGAACACTATTATCTTACTAACAGTAAGGTGGGATTTTTTAGTTTAATAAAAACGGAAAGAAAGAAAGCAGAATTTTGCTAAGTTAGTTCGATGACGGGTTAACGTTCGGCATCGAATCGAATTAAGAATAAAATAATTCTCAATAATTATTAAACTTTGTTTTTAAATTAATAAAAGGCACTTGGCCGTGGAGGTTCCAGAAATATGAGCGCACTTATCTCTAGGAATATTGCTCACCTAAACATTAAGACTATTCGACCGATCGTTAGACCGACGAAGGATTCCTCTTAATGCCCGCTTTAAGCTAAGAACCCCGCTATTGGGTGGGGAACCCAATCCGGCAGAACTACGTTTCTCCTCTTTCGAGGGGGCGTACGCGGTTCTCTTTACCCAAGGGGGATCGGTCCATACGTGCAGCCTCTCGGCGTCACGTATGGATAACGGAAATAGAGCCCACACATCGATTATGTGGTCCTATGCGTCGTTAACCCGGGGTAAACCTTAAGTCCTTAAATTAAATTAAAAATAAAGTTCTTTAATTATTTCAAATCATTTTTTATGTCCCAATGCTCTTCGATGCCGAAGGCTAAAAGAAATTAGCCACTCATCGGTATGGGGACGGCTTTATGTTTTTAAGTGAAGCGTGAGTGTAAATTTAAGTTCTGAACAATTATAAGAGAAAACATAAAAAAGGCGATTAGATAAATTGAAAGCTAATTGATGCAGGCACTCACACACACTTCAAAACCATAAAGAAAATTAAATAAAGCAAGACCTACTCAAATGAGTAGGCGGTAAATAAAAGCACGCCATTGAACTCTTAACGAGTAGGCGGAAATAAATGCACACACACACACACTCTTCTTAATTGAAGAAAGCGATAAATAAAGCGGTAAAATTATCTCCTACACGCACGCACTCTACATAATTGAGAAAGCGATAAAATTGCAAGTCCCGGCTCAAATGAGTGGGCAGGAGTAAATTTATCTCATACACACACACACTCTACTTGAAAGTAAAACACACACACACGCACTCTACAGAAAAGTAAACGCACGAACACACACTAAGTTTTCCTACTCAAGTGAGTAGGAAGAAAATGAAAGCAGGGCGCCATTTAACTCTTAACGAGTAGGCGGAAATAAATGCATACACACACACGCACTCTACAGAAATGAAATAAAGCAGTAAAACCTAACTCATACACACACGCACACTTGCAAAAATAAGAAAAACAAAGTTGCTGAAAAATTAATACAACTGCATTTCTACCGCTAGAATGCGGTAGAAATGCATAAAAAGTGAAAATAAAAATTAACCGAGCTAAAAGGTTTTGCAAATAAACGCAAAATGAAAGTTAACGGAAAATTAAAACAACAGCATTTCTACCGCTAGAATGCGGTAGAAATGCATAAAAAGATGAAATAAAAATTTACCGGACTAAAAGTTTTGAAATTAAAAAGATAAAACAAAGTGAGCGAAAAATTATAACGACTATATTTTCATTCCTATATTTTTATAAAAACTCCTAAAAAGTGAAAATAAAACAAAAAGGGGACAAAAAGTTTTACAATCCTAAAGAGCCTAAGTTAAAGAAAAATGAAAATAGCACTTTTAGGAGAGTTTTTATAAAGCCTTATGAATGAAAAAAATAGGAAAAAGAGGAAAAGCTAAATCAAAAAAGGTGCGGGAAATGAAAACTAGACGGACGGCACAACGGCTAGAAAAGCCGATAAACCCTAAATCTAACTAAGTTATGAAAGCAAAAAAAATGAAAACATAAAAGAAATACAAAAAGAGGAACGAAAAATTACTTAAGTAGGCGCATTCAAATGGATTAATCAAACAAATTAAGAGAGAAAGGTTCATATTTTATTAAAGTAAAAACCCTAATACAAACTAAGAGAGAGAGAGGGGGGAGAAAATCTCCTTACATAGGTTTGAAATCCAATTGGGCAGCACCTCCCCTAAGCAAAGTGGTCAAAAAAGTGGACAAAATAAGCTTCCTGAAAGCTCTTATTTATAGGCAATTTTTCGGGTTGGTCACGCCCTAGGTGACGGGCGTGACAGGGGGGCGTGTCGACACTATTCACGAGCTGACCGGTTGACTTGACTGGAGCTTTGACTTCTGGGCGAAAACGTGGCGGTCACGCCCAAGTTCACGGGCGTGACAGGGGGGCGTGACCAGGGGAGCTAGCAGTTCGATGTCGGCAGAGTTGACATGTTGACCAAACTTGCTGGTCGGCCTCAACACGGGCGTGTCGAGCATTTGACACGGGCGTGACGCCGGGCGTGTCGGGCTGGGTTTGATGATGGCCGATCGTCGAGCTGGCATCTGTGGTCGGCGATCGTCGGGCTGGCGTGACACGGGCGTGTCGGCCAATTGATACGGGCGTGTCAGGCAATTTTTCTGACTTTTCTGGAATTTTTTCTGGAATTTTCCTGGAATAAAAATTAATCTAAGTTAGAAATAATATTTACAAAAACAAGCAATTTATTGAATTTAAACTAATAAAAAAGACAAAAAATAAACGAAACGGACTTAAATAAAATACGAAAATATAGGTATAATTACAACTCATCACTTTCGCCGGATCCACTGCCAAACCTGCTCCACTGATGACATGGCCAAGAAAGGCCACCTCCTTTAGCCAGAACTGGCACTTGCTGTACTTGGCAAACATCTCATGCTCCCGTAGCTTCTCCAAGGTCAAGGCCAGATGTCTCGCGTGGTCCTCCTCCGTCCTTGAATAGATAAGGATGTCATCGATGAATACGATGACGAAGACGTCCAGATACTCTTCGAACACCCGATTCATCAAGGTCATGAATGTGGAGGGTGCATTCGTGAGCCCGAACGGCATCACGGTAAACTCGTACAACCCATATCTGTTGCTGAAGGCCGTCTTCGGGATGTCCTCCTCCCGAATGCGAAGCTGGTAGTACCCGGATCTCAGTTCCAGCTTTGAGAACCAACGGGCTCCCTCCAGCTGGTCAAATAGCTCGTCTATCCTTGGTAAGGGATAAGTATTCCGGACCGTCAACCTGTTCAGGGCCCGGTAATCTATGCACAGTCGAAGGGTCCCGTCCTTCTTCTTAACGAACAGCACCGGAGCTCCCCAAGGTGAAGAGCTAGGCCGAACGAACCCGACCTCCACTAACTCCTGAAGCTGGCTTCGTAATTCCACCAACTCCTTTGGGGCCATTCGATAGGGAGCTCTGGATACCGGCTTAGCCCCCGGTACGAGCTGAATCTGAAAGTCCTTCTCTCGGTGTGGGGGTAGCCCTGGTAGCTTCTCCGGAAACACGTCGGCGAAGTCCCGCACTACTGGAATATCTGAAATGGAGTCCTTGGCCACAACCGCCTCAAAAAGGACCTGATAAACTTCTCCCCCCTGCAGGGGGGCCTTAACGGCCTGCACAGACGATAATAAGGTACGGGGTGCTGGTATAATACCTTCTATGACAATGAAGGAGTCGCCGTGCCTCACGGTGATCCTCTTCGCCACGCAGTCGATCTGGGCATGGTTCCAGCACAGCCACGTCATGCCCAGGATCAGATCGTAATCTTGCATCTTCAGAATCGTCGCTGGTGCCTCAAATGCCTTCCCACCGATCCTCGCTTCCATATTGCAATGAGCAGAGGTCATTATCTCTGATCGATCGGGTAGGCGCACCCTCATCATCTTCCCGGTGAATGGCTCCACACCTTCCAGTCCTTTCACGAAATCCTCCGACACGAACGAGTGCGAAGCACCAGTGTCGAAGAGAGTGTGAGCGGGCTTGCCGCTCACAAAGACTATGCCTGAGGTAATTAAGTGTCTTAGTATTTTTTTTGTAGTTGTCTTCTCTTAATTTCTAACTAGGTTATGTCTAGAATACTAGTTTATATGAAGAAAATTTAAAAGTACTGCCATACCAGCGATAACCTGCTCCGGGTTTCGGGGCTGTGTCAGGTCTAGAGCATACACCTGCTCCCTCTCTGGCCTGCGACCTCGATCCTGAAATCCTCGTCCTCGGTCCTGTCCTCGTCCGCCAAACTACCGGGGAGGTTGAGCGCCCTGATGTGCTGGTGGGGGTGCTCGCCTCATAGGGCAGTTCCTCTTGATATGCCCCGGCTGGTTGCACTGATAACATACCGGTGGCTGCTCAGCTGTCTTTGGTATTTCCAGCATCTGTATAGGCTGGGGAGCCAGTACCCCCTGACTCCTCTGCTCCTACCCAAACTCCTGATGAGGCTGATCCCCGTTCCTTCTCTCCCCAATAACCTGGCCCCGAGGACGGTCTCTACGACCTCCAATCACTGTATCATCAGTCGGTCTCTTCCGGCTCTTCACTGTAAGCTGATCCGCCTCTCTCTTCTTAGCCATCTCCAGAATCCTTGCCAGAATCCCCTTTGAGACGAAAAGGAGGGCCTGTCTCATGTCGTCTTGTAGCCCCTTATAAAACCTCTGGGCATAGCCAACATCGTCTAACTGATAAGCATCCGCATAACGGGCCAGGTGAGTGAACTCCTGATAGTACTCCACCACGGTCCTGTTCCCCTGCCTCAATCGCAGGAACCTATCCTCCAGGTTATCCCTCGCCGACTGAGGTACAAAATGTCCTAAGAGCGCTACTCTGAACTCCTCCCAAGTAATATCAGCGCAATCCATCACCGCAAAGGTGGTGTCAAGCTGATATTTCCACCACCTTTTTCCGTGTGACTCTAGGCAGGAGACCGCCAAAGCAACTGCCTCCTCAGTGGGGCATCGAATCCCTGCCAGCATCTCGTAAATGGTGTCCAACCATTCCTCCGTACGTACTGCAGACTCCGTCCCCTGGTAGGATGGAGGGCAAAGTCCCCGGAAGACAGTCATCCAATTGGCCCCGGGGTTTAGCTGTGGAGCCGGGGCTTGCTGAGCTTTGAAGGCCTCCAGAATGGCTGTCAGTGTTTGCCCAATCTCCGTCTGCTGGAATGGAGCTGGAGCTGGCGGAGGAGGGACCACATTCAGAGCCTGGGGTGTCCCCTGCTGGGATGTAGGGTTCGTCGCAGGCTACAAGTAAAAATTCCATTTGTTAGAGAGCGAATGAATGGAATTTTAAGAAGGGTTAGGATGGAATTTCACATGTGATTTCCCTTATGGGCACACCACTTCTTCCGCTGCTAGTTTGTCCGCAAACTAAGCTCGCACGGGGGTGGCCCAAGGTTTTGTGGACTACTTCTCTTTTGACCGAGGTCTCCTCTGATACCACTTGGAAGACCCCCTTTTTTTTCTTTTTAAACACCGGGGTCTTAGCCCAGAATTGCCGCTTTGCGGTGGCACCGACTCACGGGAAGGCCGCCACTACAAAACGCCAATTCTGCCGGCCCTTTTCGATCACAAGAGAGAGAAGTAATTATACATAAATGTAAACAAGTCCACAGAAGCTTGTATAAAAGTGAAATCACATCCATTCCATCAGTAGATAATAACAGGAAATAGATAATAGATATACTGCAAGATACGGTTCAGATGAAATATAGATAAACGGACTCGAGCCCGGTACATCAGAGTCCTCACTACAAATCACTCATCGCAGAACTATAAAGGTACTAATCACTCACGGAGCTGGTCGCAGGTGCACCGGTGCTAGACTGACCCACCTCCACGCGCACCGTACTCCGCTGGTGCCGGTCCCTAGACTGCTGGTCCTTGTCTCCCATCCGGAGCTCCTGTAATGTTGTGGTTCGAAAACCATTAGTCATAAAGACTAAGCCCTATCATCCCTTACCCCTCCCCCTACGGCTCCTAAGCACCGAGCGGAGAGGAGGAAAGGGAAGCTACAAAGTTGGAGAATAATCAAGCAGATGACAACGGAGCTAACCTAACATCTACCTAGAATAAAGTACGTTTAGCAATTCTACGGTAGTAAGTAATAAAGAAAACATGTAGTAAGTGGCAGATATAAAGAAGGCAGACAGCGAACAAAAATAAAGAAGTAAGTAACCTTAACTTATAAGAATGCCCATACAAACTTATAAGTTAAGGGGTCTTCTGCAAGGCTCCCATCGTATAAAAAATCCCATACTGATTTATACATTGGGGTGTCGGTTGTATGCAAATATGAGTGTAGTGATATGCTATGCCATGATTCATGCAAGTGCAACACACGCAGACGATTCTATGCGCACAGACCTTTAGTTCCCCCTATTTCGGGCAGCTAGCTTCACTCCCAGGAACCTCCGTAGTGGCAAACGGAGACAGTGGGTCGGGACCCCCACTCCTAGGCAGGTATCAACACTACCGGGCCTAGCCCTTCCGTACACCCCTAGAAGAACACAACCTAGAGTATCCGCGTACTACTGCTGGCTATACCCACCAGACTTTCTTTGGCTAAGTGTCCCACACCGCCGAGTCAACGTACCGATGCCGGTGTGAACGGCAATCAGA
Organism: Platanthera zijinensis; assembly: GCA_039513925.1. Lineage (NCBI taxonomy): Eukaryota > Viridiplantae > Streptophyta > Magnoliopsida > Asparagales > Orchidaceae > Platanthera > Platanthera zijinensis. The sequence continues at coordinate 143,998,872 of CM077086.1, forward strand.
TATCGAAGACCCACCACCTTTATTCTGTACTCCAACCCTCGAGCCCTCGGCTCCCCGGACTGTCCCGTCCGTGCATCTACCTTTAGAGCTACCGTCTGAATGGCAACCAAACCAATTATTCTACCTTCCTAGCTATCGGGGTGTATGTGTGTGCAACCCTAATTATACTAGTTTCTCATTAGATTATTAATTCTACAGTTTACATTAGCCCAGGACTGCCCCCGCTATTCCCCGTGAAGGGCTCTCAAAGGGCACTAGGAACTACAATGGTAGCTGAAGCCCACCGTTCCCTTTCGCAAGACACTTATTGTTATTTGTTGATAACCATTACCCGATCCACTTTTAAGTTACTTTAGATCTAGCCCTAGAGTATTAAGACTCTTCCTCTCCTTCCCGGAGTGGACGATCTTTCATCGTTCCCGTACGCCACTTAACCCTAACTAATCTCACATTCTACTTATCCTGACCTCCAGTAATGAACTTAAACTTAACTTGCCCTAACCAACCAGCAACTACCAAAATTCCATCTCCCAAAGTTCATTATCCACTCGAGTTCAGTTTCCGTGGTTTAACTATATGCAGACCATCCTAAGATACGTGAGGAGTATAATGGGAGGTACTCCAAATTGTCTTCCGAATCTACTATAATATTTACTGAAGGTCTATCATGACATAATATAGCTAAGACCAAGATTTCCAAATTTTCCTATTTATCGGGCATTTAATTTATTTATTCTAAGCTTCCAAATGCCCCAGTATGAACATGAAGTGCACTAATGAGCCAACAATAAATCATCATAAAATCAGTAAAAATCCTATGAGACATTTAAAAAGTAATTTTAAGTTTTGAGAAATTCCAGAGGTTTTTAGGCCTATATTTCTTAATTTACCATCTTAGGCCATTTCTAATATATTATGAAGTAAGTAATGTAAATATGTATCCAAAAATCCCAATAAAATTATATAAGCTTTATGGTGACCTAAAACCATCAGAAATCAATTCCCCAAATTTTTTCTCTAATATTTGGGCTCTGAATCTATTTTAATGTAAAATGCTAATTTTCCCAGCTTAGTGAAGGACATACTATTTATAATCATCTAAAATTCCAGATAAAATTACAGGGTGACTAACATGGTTTTAAACACCCACTGACCAAATTTCATAATTTTCCAATTAGTAACTGGACATTAATTGTATTTTTTGACTACATATCATAATTAGTACTTTAAAGAAACAAGTACCAAAAATAATCATATAAAACTTCCAACAAAAATACAGCAGGTATAAAATGCTATAAGATGCCCTAAGCCAAGATTTCATAACATTCCAGTGAACATAACATCCAGAATCATAAAAATAAATATCTAGGGCACAACTAGGGTTATAAATGAAGTACTGTATAAATTAACCCAAAAAATCTCAACAAAATTATAACATGGCCATTTAGATTAGAAAATCACCCTACTCCAATTTTAATTGATTTAAAGTTCATTTGACAGCTTAATAATTCAAATTAAGGTTGGTGACCTAAACTAGTGTTCGGATTTTAGGTGGCCTAGCTGTCTCCTAATAACCTAAACTTTTGTCCAGAGAACTATACTGGCCCTATGGTTCTCTCCACCAAATTTTAAGTCAGTCCAAGGTCATTTGACCCCATGACCTTCACAACCCCAAAAACCACCATTAAGCGATTTTCCCTAGGGTTCTAGGGCTACCCTACACCAAACCACCCCAAACTCCCTTGGAGGGTGTGTCATGCCCTGAAAAGCCAGTGACCAAAATATCAGCCTCTATTGAGGTGATATGACCACCCAAATACCAAGGGGGTGTTTGATCCTAAATTATCCTATAAGGACCAACCTAGGGTTGGATAAAAACTTAATCAAAACATCTCCAAATGAGATGAAATTTTTACCAGAACCTTATGATAAACCCAGGGACCACTCACCAAAATTTGGGAGGGTTTGGAAGTCATTTAGCTGTCTAATTAAATTTTGCTAGGATTATTAAATTTTTCTAAAAATTATAGAAAAACATTTCCCAAAAATCCTAATTTTTGGATAGCACCTAGATTTAGGTAGGATTAGGCCACACCCCAAATTTCAAGTCATTTTGATGACTGGATTGGAGTGGGGAATCTTTCTAAGGTAAGACAGCCCTATGGATAGACCTCACCAAAAAGTGTGCTGTGGTCTAACCAGGACTCCAAATCGAGTGAAATCAATTTTAAATTAAACTAGACTTCAAGGGCTACATTTTATATGTTGATTACTTTTTAGGTTTCAGCCCCTATGGGCAATAATTTTCAGTTTTAACCTAGTGTAGTAAAGAGAATTAATTCCTATTTATATAATATATAATATAATAAAATATTACTGTTCATCTCCTTCTTTAGCCCGAACCAGCAACCTAAAAAAAAGCTTGAAACCTGTAGCTTTTTAAAAGCCATTTCCTGGCCACCCAGCCATCTCCCTGGCCGGCCACCACCACCACCTCCTCTGTTGAGGTGAGGGCTACCGTCGGGCGGCGGCACGGCCGCCGGAGAGGCGGTTTCCGACGAACCCGCCACCATGAATTTTTTGAAAAACATGGAAAAGCTCACTCAATCTTGCTCCTTTGAGCTTGAAATCTCTCCTAAGTAATTTCAAAGATCTACCCATAGAAGAAGGAGTAGAGGAGGACCTTGTTCGCGAGCTGGAGACGTGCAGACCGTCGGGAAGCCATTTGTGCGGTGGCGGCGTCGTCGAAAATTCTTCAACAGCAAGGGGAGGCTCGAAAACTTCGGGTAAGACTGGGAAAAACTCCCCTTGGGCATCTTAAGATGTTTAAAAGCTTGGGCAAGGAGGGGGATCGGCCAAAAGCTGGTGGCAATTAATGGCCCATAAAAGCTTTGCTCGGACATGATGGAGGGGGGCTGAATCGGCCCTATGACAGCTGGAGGAGGGCTGGAAACTCCTCCTCTCCCTGAGAGGAGTTGAATCTAGTAGTTTCAGGGGAAGGGAAAGAGTCATGGCATCAAATGCCATTGATGGCCGTGACTTCAAGCTTTCGACCATGGACGCAACCGTCCTTTTGCAAAACCGGCGGTCCACGTGGCACAGCATGAATTGTCAACTTAAATCAAATAAAACTTATCAGGTCTTATTGGAGAAAACGACTCACTCCTGAACCGGCCCGGTTCAGCTAAACCAGCACCCAGCTAGAAGTAAAAATGTCAGAAAAAAGTCTAAGTATAATGGCGTTGAGTGAGCTCAGCTCACTCAACGCCATCAGGCCATGGCCAACGCCATTCCAGACTATCGCATTGAGTGAGGTAAGCTCACTCAATGCCATCCAGCTTATGGCTTTGAGTGAGATAAGCTCACTCAACGCCATCCCGCTTATGGATTTGAGTGAGCTAAGCTCACTCAATGCCATCCAGCTTATGGCTTTGAGTGAGCTAAGCTCACTCAACGCCATCCCGATTATGTCTTTGAGTGAGCTGAGCTCACTCAACGCCATCCCGCTTATGGCTTTGAGTGAGCTGAGCTCACTCAACGCCATCCCGATTATGGCTTTGAGTGAGCTAAGCTCACTCAACGTCATCCCGCTTATGGCTTTGAGTGAGCTCAGCTCACTCAACGCCATCCCGCTTATGGCTTTGAGTGAGCTAAGCTCACTCAACGCCATCCCGATTATGGCTTTGAGTGAGCTAAGCTCACTCAACGCCATCCCGCTTATGGCTTTGAGTGAACTAAGCTCACTCAACGCCATCCAGCTTATGGCTTTGAGTGAGCTAAGCTCACTCAACGCCATCCAGCCCACGGCGTTGAGTGAGCTTAGCTCACTCAATGCCATTGCAAGGTCACGGGCGTGACGGACCGGTCACGGGCGTGTCAGGCCCATGATGACATTTCTGAGCTCGATGATCATCTTCCTGAGGTCGACGATCGTCGAAGGGGTCATGCCCTAGGTCACGGGCGTGACACGTCGGTCACGGGCGTGACCACCCCTTGACTCGAAATTTTTGTCGATAATCTTCAATTCCTGGGTTTCCTAAGGTTCTGTTATGACAAAACCACCTCCAGGGGTCTAGCCGAAAATGGGATGTTACAATTTGCCCTGGCCAAATGTCTATTTTCTAGTAGTGTGTATCTGAAATAGAAGGAAATCAGTGAACTAGAAACCATTTCCGTCATTCAGATATGCACCATTGAGTGCTAAGAGAACCAAATATGGGACCTGGAAGAATTGTTTGGAAGGGAGAGGAGGATAGTGGATAGCTAATCCAAGCCAAGTTCAGTGATGCCTTTAATAGACTCCTTCTCCCCCCAAAAGGGTAAGAAGGGGTTGGGTTTCAAAGGAAACATAAGATTTGTCAATCCCAAAGGAAGTTCAAAGCACTAGTGCAACCACTAGCCTCCAAGCCTCCTATTCCTTTTAAGAGAGTGGTACTACCCTCTAATAGGTATGATCATGAGAGCATCCATGGTCACTGGATGAATGGTAGGCCCACTAGTGAGAACAAAGGTGGTTTCCACTAGGGTCGAAGATATAGCAAAGGGGCAAGTTCCTTCATGGCTCCCCATGAGGAATATCAAATTGCCGCTTCTAGACCATTTATTTTTGGTACACTAGCCCCCTCACTAAAAGGTAAAGTTATAGCCTGTTCTCAGAATATTCAAACCCATTCTAAGATCAAGGGAAAGTCTGTCAGTAGACCATACATGGGCATCTCAGAGGCCATCAAGAGTATACTTTCTGAAAAGAAGGCAGCTGCTGGTTGGGCTCAAGATATCCCAAACACTTCTATTTCCAGACCCATCTCTAGTCAGCCTGGGGCTGGGAAATAATAGAAGAGGACTGCTGCCGCACCTTCTAAACTGAGAGCTACTGTCAATACTGCCAGCAGGCTAGCTAAGAAAATAATGTATAAACTTCATGAGTGCTGGTGTTGTGGTAAGATAAGCCACTATGCCATTGATTGCTGGTACAACCAGAGTGTGTCCAGTACTAAAGTTAGTCTACCAGTTAGAAAATATGCTGGTATACATGTCCATTTTGAGACTAACATGCACCAAGGGCCCAATAGATATTGGGTTCCTAAGGTAAAATAAATAATTTTTGTAGGTTAGTCCATGTTTCCATACCCATATATTATACTTGGACAGTGGTTGTTCCAGGAATATGATTGGAACAAAGGGTAATCTGAAGGAATTCATTCCAGTAAAGGATGGACCCAAGGTGATATTTTGTGGATCAGACAGAGGGATCACCAAAGATTATGGCAAAGTTACAAATGGCTGAATCAATTTCACAAAAGTGGCATATGTCGAAGGGTTGCATCACAGCCTTATAAGCATAAGTCAATTATGTGATCTTGATTATGTCATATCTTTCCATAAGGATAAGTTCCATATTAGGAGATCAAGTGACCAAGAGGTCATTTTGATTGACACTAGGAGTGAGAATGTTTATTGTCTAAATTTTCTTTGTCTAACTTCAGACTCTCCCATTTGCCTAATTGTAAATGAGAAAGCCTCACACTGTGTCAAATGGCACAAGAGGCTAGCTCATTTAAATTATAAGACTATAGGTAAGCTATATAGTAAAGAGTTAGTTTGGAATGGTCCTAACATGATGTAACGCCTCCATCCGTCATATGCAATATAATAGAGGGTCCGGCCGGGGCCCCATGCCATATTTCACAGAAAAACGACGGAATCACGTATGAATATCAAAATTACTTTCTACTCGCATCTTAACTAAGAGCATTCTAGCGGAAGATTTTAACTTGCAAGAACTCATCATATTGAATGTCTACTAAATATATAAATAACACAGTTATATATATCACCAGGAAAGTGTACAATCACAAACGCTCATGGCCTTAAGGTCTTACATGTTTGTCTTAACAAGTGTGGTTTCATACATCGACACGAAGGCTAGCCACACATGAAAATATAACAATTCGCACTGCCTTCAAGGGCCTACAATCAGAAGGGGCTTCAGCCCACTCAATCCAATTCAGTCAGTCAGCACCTTCATATGGAAATCCTCCCCAAGGGTGATAAACAAAGCAACGGTCAACATTTAGCTGACCAATTATAATTACCCTCCCCCTTACCCGGGGAAAAGGTTCCTTCCCAGCATGCATCGAAATCACAACATATATATTTATATATCAAAACAAGTGCTCTCTCGCACAAAATCATCACAAACGACGGCCTTCGTTTCAAACGCTCCGTGCAATCAGGGCATGCTTACGGTGTACCGAATCATCCTTGGTACCACCACCGATTAAAGGTTCTTAACTTGTTGGCTATGGGCATTAGTCTACTACAATACGCATGCTGGAGACATCCTCACCCATCCAACTCAGAGGTGTTAACCTCACGACAATAATTGAGCATTTTAGATCAACCTACCACAGTAATGTAACAACCCGGGATTTGGCCCACAGCCCCAATGCATTGCTACCAATCGATCTTGTTGGAGCCAAAATTGACCCCAACGAATGTTCACAAACCAAAGTGCAGCCGACGCTTACTTCTCTCGAATCTCGACCCCTTACTAGCTGCAAAGGTCCTAAGACCGACCCAAAAGACCCAGCTGGGAGGTCCCACCTCACACCCGGAAGATCTCTGAGAGCTTCCCCTCCAAAACCAAAAGCTGGACTGGGAGCTCCTCAGAAAGCACTGGAGTTGGAGAATAGTGACAGCCTTCCCTTCCAAAGAGCCCCTCTGGATCTTTTTATAGTCTTCTCCTGACCTGAGAATACTGAAATACCCCTGATGGGTCTGCCGATAGACAAATCCCGCTATTATCCTGGGGGTAAACAGGTAATCTTACCCGGGGATAATAAAACAATCTTTTCCTGGGCGCCGGGCCCCACCACATGGACCTGCTTGGCGAGAATCCCGGGCGAGAAGGCTCTCGCCGAGCCCCAACTTGGCTCATCTTGGCGGGACCTTCCGCCGAGAGGGTTCTCGCTCTCGCCCGCTCACAGGGGGAGTCCCTTCCGGGCGGGAGCTCTACTGTCCCGATGTCTAAGGCCGGCCTAAAGTCCTGAGTCCTAGCGCGAACGATCTCGCCTATGGGTTGGCGAGAGCTCCCTAAGGGCGAGAACTCTACCAGTCCGCCCTTGGGCTGACCCTGTACTAGCCCAACCCCGACCTCTGAAGTCTTAGTCTATGGGCCCTACCCAGCGAATATGGGGTTGTACACAATCCCCGCTCTTTTCGAGCTAGCCCTGCGCTTGACAAGACAAGTCCAACCCCAAAATATTCGCTGGACACGTGCCTGATAGCCAAGAGAATCTTTTGGCAGGCCCTACTGCAGCTATAAATTTGCGCCGTCGGGTGGCCATAAGTCTTGCCTCCGGACTACTGCTTCTTCACCTCTTCCCTAACCAAGACGGAGCTCACAGCTTCCACCCCCACTCCGAGATACAAGACCAGGTCTTCCCCCTCTTTGGGACTTTGGAGCAGCGGAGCCTGGGAGAGTTGCCTCTTCAGCCATTGGAAAGCCTCTTCGCATTCGGCTGTCCATTCGAACACCTGATTACTATGGAGCACCTTGAAGAAAGAGGAGCACTTATCCCCGGACCGAGAGAGGAACCTGCTCAGTCCGGTCAACTTTCCCGTCAAGCGCTGGACCTCCTTGGCGTTGCGAGGTGATTCCAAGTCCAATATGGTCTTTACCTTGTCCGGGTTAGGCTCCACCCCCGCCGGAGTCAAGAGGTGTCCGAGAAACTTCCCACGACCGGCCCCGAAGACACACTTCAAGGGGTTCAACCTCATCTTGAATCTCCGCAAGGTGGCAAACGTCTCCTCCAAGTCCCGCAAATGGGAATCCACACACTTGCTTTTAACCATCAGGTCATCGACGTAGACCTCTAGATTCTTCCCCCTTTGGTCTCGAAAGACTCGATCCATCATGCGTTGGTATGTTGCCCCTGCGTTTTTTAACCCAAAGGGTATCATCTTATAGCTGAAGCATCCCTCCCTTGTGATGAAGGAGACGTATTTGATATCAGGAGGGTGCATCCGGATCTGGTGGTAACCTGAAAAAGCATCCAAAAAACTCATAACAGTAAAACCAACGGCTGAGTCAACCAGCGCGTCGATTCAAGGCAGGGGATAGCAATCCTTAGGACATGATTTATTTAACAAGGAAAAATCGATACACATACGCCACTTTCCTCCCCCTTTTTTCACCATCACCACATTGGAGATCCAGCCTGGATACTGGATCTCCGAGACGAAACCCGCCTACAGAAGCTTCCTGACCTCCTCTCAGATGGGCTCCTCCAGCTTGGTGGCGATGGCCCTCATCTTCTAGCGTATGGGGCGAGTCCTCGGGTCAAGGTTCAAGCGATGGAAAGCCACGTCTGCGTCGATGCCCGGCATATCTGCCGCGCTCCAAGCGAAGATATCGATGTTGCTCTGGATGCAGGCTAGCATCCGCCCCTGGTCCTCGAGGCTTAAGCCTCCGCTAATCCGCACCTTTTGTACTTGCCCCGCCCTGGTAAGTATCTCCATCTCCACTACTTCTTCGGCCGGCTCCAGCTTTGGCCGCTCCCATCCTGCCCTTGCCTCCTCCTGCCTAACTTCTTCTTCTTCGACCTCGTCAACCCCCATTGCCTCCACCAGGCCTTCTCCTTGCCTCTGCTCTCCTTCCTTTGCCTCTCCCAGGACCATCTCTTCTATCTCCACTGCCTCCCCCACTGCCTTCTCCATGCTCGCTTCCTCACCCTCGACACTCCCTTCTTGGCAAGCCGTCTCTTCCTCCAGCTTCTCCGCCTCAGCCATCCATGACACGGTGTTTACCGCCGTCACATAGCACTGCCTCGCCACCTTCGGATCCCCCCTGATCCTAACCTGCGTCCCTCCGTTGTTGAACTTGAGGCATTGATGAAAAGAGGAGGGGACACAGCGAAAGGCGCTGATGAGAGGACGCCCAATGATGGCGTTGTAGCTACTTGGGGCGTCCACAATTACGAACCTACAGTTCCGTGAGACCCCCCAAGCCTCACATGTAGGCCCACTCCCCCTTCTACCTCCTTCCTCTCTCTAGAAAAACCAGCAGTCCATCAGAAGCCAGGACCCTTTTTCCTTCCACCCCTATCCCGTCGAAGGCTTTCTTGAAGATAACGTTCACGGAGCTCCCGTTATCCACAAGTATTCGGGAGACCGTGAAGTTTTCCACCGCTGTCTGGATCACCAGTGCGTCGCTGAACGGGTCTTCGTAATCTGGCATGTCCGCGGATGAGAAGGTGATTTTTTCTTCTGGGGGTGGAGCTAGGGAGGTCGAGGCGACCCCTCTGTAGAATATGGTTTGAAGGATCCACTTGCGGGTTGCCTCGATCCCTACTCCCCCATGGATCACCCCGATCCCCCCTCGGGTCCCCACATCGACCCTATCTTCACATCTATCCCCAGCCTCTTCATGCTGCACCTCGACGATCCTTGTAGGTAGATCCTGCCTCCCAGCTCCCCTGGCTTCCCTCATCTCCAGGAACTCTGGGCAGGTGGCTGTTGCGTGACCCCCCTCCTGATGGAAGTCACAATAGGGCAACGCCACCCCGCCCCCTCTTCCTTCTCCTCCCCTTCTCCCTGCTCCCCAAATTCTTCTTCCTCTTCCCCTTCCCACCTCCATGGCCTCCTGCAGTGGTGGGAAGTGACCCCTCGGTCCCTGCCTCCATCCTCCCTGCTCGACTCTTCTCGGCTCCCGGAAGTTGTCTCTTCCTTGAAGACCCCCTTGGCCCTGGGGGAGACCTTCCTGAGGCCTCCAACCCAATCGGTTGTTCAGCTCCTTGGCCCCCCCCCCATGTTGCTGCCCCTTCCCTTGGGGTTCCTCTCTCCTCCTATCTTCCCTTGGTTCCCTCTGCCCCCTCACTTCCCTTAGCCTTCCTGCTGCCGGCTCCTTTACATCATCCTCCGCCAACCTCGCCAGCTTCCTTGCAAACGCAGGGTTTGCCCTCTCGAAGTCTATCTCCTTGGCCGCCCTCTCCATGAGCTCCTCAAAAGAGAGAGGGGCACTCTTTTCAACTCCATGATAAAAAACCCCGGACTCAGTCCCAGGGTGAAGGAAAGCATCAGGGCGTACCCCGGGACCTCCTGGACCAGGAGAATCTCCTCTTGGAACCGATCAACGTAATGGACCAACGTCTCCTCCGGCTTCTAGCTTACTGCAAATAGACTCTCGGCCTCCTTCTTCCACTTCTTCGAGGTCGAGAACCTCAACAGAAAACCCCTGCGCAGGTCCTCAAAACTATAGATCGAGCTCGCCGGCAATTGGTGGAACCAGTCCCTGGCTTTCTCTTTCAGAGTGATGGCAAAGAGCCTACCCTTGAAGGCATCTGACATCTGCCTTATCGACACCACATCCTCAAACAACTGCACATGCTGGACCGGGTCGTCCTTCCTGGTGTAGTAGGTCATATCTGGCTCTCGAAACCCCTCCGGCACTGGAGACGAGACGATGAGCTCGCTAAATGGGGTCTCGCCTCCCGCCTGGCGAGAGGGCACGTCTCGCGACCTCGGCTGGCTGGACCGATCCGCGAGACCATGCCCGGGGAAGAGTTCCCGCACTGTCGCCTCCTTCTAGCCCAGATCCGCCAGAACCTCCTCCTCGGGACGCCGGCCTGGGAAAAGCTACCGCGCGGCCACATCCCTCTTGCCTACCTCCACCAAGACTTCCTTCCCGGGGCGCTGCCCTGGAGCGTTCTCGCCTAATAGCGAAACCACCTCCACAGGAACCTGCGGCGTTTCCCACTCGCTTCTTGCCGAGAAGGCCAAGCTGATCGTCTACATGAATTCTCGCCTGAAATCCTCTAACATCTTCCTTGTCGCCTCTTCTCCCTGGGTGGGTGATCCTCCTGCACCAGATCCTTCACCTTCACCTCCTGCCATGGGACTCGACTCAAGATTTTCTTGCACCGACTGCTTCCACGCTCACCGCACCAGAACTGTTGGAGCCAAAATTGACCCCAACGAATGTTCACAAACCAAAGTGCAGCCGACGCTTACTTCTCTCGAATCTCGACCCCTGACTAGCTGCAAAGGTCCTAAGACCGACCCAAAAGACCCAGCTAGGAGGTCCCACCTCACACCCGGAAGATCTTTGAGAGCTTCCCCTCCAAAAACAAAAGCTGGACTGGGATCTCCTCAGAAAGCACTGGAGTTGGAGAATAGTGACAGCCTTCCCTTCCAAAGAGCCCCTCTGGATCTTTTTATAGTCTTCTCCTGACCTGAGAATACTGAAATACCCCTGATGGGTCTGCCGATAGACAAATCCCGCTATTATCCTGGGGGTAAACAGGTAATCTTACCCGGGGATAATAAAACAATCTTTTCCTGGGCGCCGGGCCCCACCACATGGACCTACTTGGCGAGAACCCCGGGCGAGAAGGCTCTCGCCGAGCCCCAACTTGGCTCATCTTGGCGGGACCTTCCGCCGAGAGGGTTCTCGCTCTCACCCGCCTACAGGGGGAGTCCTTCCGGGCGGGAGCTCTACTGTCCCGATGTCTAAGGCCGGCCTGAAGGCCTGAGTCCTAGCGCGAACGATCTCGCCTATGGGTTGGCGAGAGCTCCCTAAGGGCGAGAACTCTACCAGTCCGCCCTTGGGCTGACCCTGAACTAGCCCAACCCCGACCTCTGAAGTCTTAGTCTCTGGGCCCTACCCAGTGAATATAGGGTTGTACAGATCTCTCATAACGCAGGTATATGTCAGCCCTTTCCCGTTGCTCAACTCGTCAATAGCACACATCTTGACGCGGGTTGGCTTTCCCTTTCCTATTCAGCACACAGCTCACGCAGAGCCACTTTCCCGTTCAACACACATCTCATATAGAGCATACAATTCACGTAGCACACACAACACAAAGAGCTCACACAGACCTTCCAGGGTATGGAAGAATTCACAATTCACAGGCATCCTCACAAAATCTGTAAAATACTCGTTTCATACACGAAGTATTCTCCGGTTCGCAATATAAACATCACCAATCCAGACCAACTGTCCGGATGGGCTTCACACAGTATGTCTATTCTGTACTACACATTTCCGGATTTAGATGCATACTCAACCAGGGATATCAACTATCAACCCACTGGAATCGCTTACGCTTTCCACCTCTTGGTGGAGGATTCCATGCACATACATAAATGTGGACTTCACTTGTCCAAGAAGGAGATCGTTCCCTTGACGATCACTTTGGAGCCATGGAAATCTAGCCGGATGGAAATCACCGCAACGACATTGCCTCTACAAATCTGAACTCGTCTCTCGATTCGGAACGCTGAACCTCCTCCGGCAGCCGGATTCCTCCTCCACCTCCTTCTTCCTTGCTCTCCCCTCTCTCTATCTCTTTAGAAAGAGAATGGCCAAAGATAAATGAGAGTTTATCCCTTAACCCTCGGCCTTATAATAACAGGAATACCTCTGGATCATTGGATCCTAATTTAAGGAAATGAACGGACATGATTTGCCCTGAAAACAAATTTCCTGGGCTGAACACGGCTTATGACACGCCCGTGTAACAGGCCATGTGCCTTAAGAGGCAAAGGAACTGACTCTGCCAAACTAGGACACGACTCTATGACATGCCCGTGTCACAGGCTGTGTGCTAGACATGGCTTCAGACGTGCCCGTGTCCCGCCCGTATTTAGCAACCCTCACAAACCTGGACATAACCAGAGAAGGACACGACCATTGACATGCCCGTATCACAAGTCGTGTTCCAAACCGACTTGCCTCTCAAGGATCGTCGACTACATTTCATCGAGATCATTTTGTCAAACTACATTTCATCGAGATCATTTTGTCGTCGACCCACTCGAGACCCACTCGAGACCCACTCGAGAACCACTCGAGACCCACTCGAGACCCACTCGAGACCCACTCAAGACCCACTCAAGTACACAGAGTAGGACACGACCTTGGACACGCCCGTGTCCCTGACCGTGTTTCCCAGTATACTGTCCAAAGAGATTTTGGGGTGTTACAATCCTCCCCCACTTAAAGAAATTTGGTCCCGAAATTTAGCTCAACAGTAGAAATCAACACAACCACACCTTTGTTGCACTTTTTATAGAACGACTCGGGTTTAGAGCTCAGAGGCCGCAACTTGTCTCTCCCCTCGACATCGCACAAATACAAGTCTTTAAAAAATATATTGTCAGACATACATACAACATGTACTTTATTATATCACGAAGACAGTAAAGTGCACTCTTTTTCTTATTTCCGCTCATCTGCATCCCTCATACTCCGCTTTATGTCCTCCTGTAATTCCAAATTATACACGCGAGGCTGCTGTACTTCATGATTTAAGATTTGCGGCTCCTGTAATTTGAGAGTGTTCGCACGACGTTGTGCCCGGGATGCAAATGACTCAGTAACTGCCTTGCCCTTTTCCACATAAGACATACCTGTCTTATTCTCACCTTTTGAAGGGCCACTCTAACAAGCACAGGCTATATGTAACTATTTCCCACAATTAAAACATGTACGTGTCTCAACATGTCCTTGCCCATATGTTGCTCCCGAAGCAACATTCGAAGAAGTTTGTTCAGCAGGCCTGGACCTCTTCTTGTCTCGTTTCCTAAACTCTGATTGTTCCGACTATAGAACTTTGTACTCTTAATTTTCCACCGCCAAGTTCTTCTTGTCCTGCACCCATTTCAAATCCTTCTCCAGCGCATTGGCTGCATCTACTAATTCTTGGAAGACTTGGTTCACCGAACTCGGGAGTGACAACCTCAGCTCATCACGAAGTCCCTCATAGAACCGATTCGTCTTCCCCTCCTCCTCAATGAAAGTAGACCCCGCATAGTGCCCCAGCTTGGTAAACTCATGCAGGTAAGTATCAACACTACTCTCACCCTGCACCAGACGTTGGAACTCATTTTCCATTGCAATTCGCTGCGACACTTGCAAATACTTTGCCAAAAATAACCTTAGGAATTCCTCGATCGATATCTCCCCTAGACCTCTGCCTTCCAAGTGGTGCAATTCCACTTCATCCCACCAAAGCCTCGCCTCTCCTTCCAGTAGGAAAGTGGCTAAGGTAACTTTCTGCCCCTCCTCAGTCCTGATTGCTGTCAGGATCCTCTTCACTTTTGCGAACCAGTCCTCGACCTGCATTGGGGAACCCTCCCCTACAAACGTAGGTGGATGAAAATCCATAAACCGTTTCAGTTGCTCGTCAGCTGCATGCTTGTCAATCAGAGCCTCAACACACTCTTGCCATGCACTATGCCGTACTGGCTCAACTGCAGGCCTTGCCTGCCCAATAGGCTGTGCATTTAGTGCTGCAAGCACCGCCTCAGTAAGTAAACATATGGTCTCCGCCGAGGGAGGAGGTGTGGGCTCCTCAGTTGGTGCCGCACACTCGGAAGATTGTTGGGGATGCGATTGCCCCGCACCACTCCTCGTCACCTATACGTGTAAAAAACACCATTAACATCCATTCCATAATGACAAACATATAGAGTATACATGCTCACGCTCCTCAAACACATGTATTGCATTCCTAGTGGACATTCTTGAGTTCAATTATGTTATCCCTACCAAACCCTATCCTCTAATACAAATTTATAACGCCTCCATCAGTCACATGGAATGTAATAGAGAGTCCAACCGGGGCCCCACACCATATTTCACAGACAAACGGCGTAACCACGTATGAATATCAAAATTACTTTCTACTCGCATCTTAACTCAGAGCATTCTAGCGGAAGATTTTAACTTGCAAGAACTCATCATATTGAATGTCCACTAAATATATAAATAACACATTTATATATATCACCAGGAATGTATACAACCACAAATTCTCTTAGGCTTAAGGCCTTACATGTTTCTCTTAACAAATGTGGTTTCATACATCGGCACGCAGGCCGGCCACACATGAAAATATAATTCTTCGCACGGCCATCAAGGGCCTACAAGCAGCAAGGGCTTCAGCACGCTCAATCCAAATCAGCCCGTCAGCACCTGCATATGGACATCCCCCAAGGGTGATAAACAAAGCAACAGTTAGCATTCAGCTGACAAATTATATCGACCCTACCTCTTACCTGGGGTAGTGGTTCCTTCCCTGCATGCATCGCAATCACAACATATATATTTATATATCACAACAAGTGCTCTCACACACAACATCATCACAAATGCCGGCCTTCGTGCCAGACGCTCCGTGCACTCAGGGCATGCTTACGGTGTACTAAATCATCCTTGGTACCACCACCGATTAGAGGTTCTTAACTTGTTGGCTATGGGAATTAGTCTACTACAACATGCATGCTGGAGACATCCTCGCCCATCCCACTCAGAGGTGTTAACCTCATGACAATTATTGAGAATTCTAGATCGACCTACCACAGTAGTGTAACAACTCGGGATTTGGCCCGCAACCCCCCATTGCATTGCCACAAATCGATCTCTCATAATGCAGGTACAGGTCAGCCCTTTCCCATTGCTCAACTCGTCAATAGTATACATCTTGATGCGGGTCGATTTTCCCTTTCCTGTTCAGACAGCTCACGCAGAGCCGCTTTCCTGTTCAACACACAACTCACGCAGAGCATACAATTCACGCAGCACACATAACACAAGGAGCTCATACAGAGCTTCCTGGGTATGGAAGAATTCACAATTCACAGGCATCCTCACAAACTCCATAAAATACTCGTTTCATACAGGGAGTCTTCTCCAGTTCGTAATATAAACATCACCAATCCAGACCAACCGTCCGGATTGGCTTCACACAACATGCCTATTCCGTACTACACATTTTCGGATCTAGATACAGACTCAACCGGGGATATCAACTATCAACCCACTGGAATCGCTTACGCATTCCACCTCTTGGTGTAGGATTCCATGCACATGCATAAATGAGGACTTCACTTGTCCAAGAAGGAGATCGTTATCCTTAACGATCTCTTTGGAGCCATGGAAATCTAGCCCGATGGAAATTACTGCAACGGCCTTGCCTCCACAAATTTTAACTTGTCTCTCGATTTGGAACGCTGAAGATCCTCCGAGAGCCCGATTCCTCCTCCACCTCCTTCTTCCTTGCTCTCCCCTCTCTCTATCTCTTTAGAAAGAGAATGACCAAAAATAAATGAGAGTTTATCCCTCAACTCTCGGCCTTAAAACAGCAGGAAGACCTCTAGCCAATTGGATCCTAATTGAAGGAAATGAATGGCCACGATTCGTCCTGAAAATCAATTTCGTGGGCTAAACACGGCTTGTGACACGCCCGTGTCACAGGCCGTGTGCTATACACGGCTTCGGACATGCCCGTGTCCAGCCCGTGTTTAGCGACCCTCACAAACCTGTCCATAACCAGAGAAGGACACGGCCATTGACACGCCCGTATCACAAGTCGTGTGCCCAACCGACTTGCCTCTCAAGGATCGTCGACTGCTTTTCATCGAGATCATTTCGTCAAACTCACAGTACACAACCCTGTGACACGCCCGTATCTTAGGCCGTGTAACACCCCAAAATGTTGTAGGAGCAACGAGGATCGATTTTGGCCAAGACAAGGTTTTGGTACAAGTGACACGGGCCCCGACACGGGCATGTCGGAGGCCGTGTCGGGCGTGTCGAGCTCGGGTCATCGAGCTGGCCATGTAGTCGACCAATTCAGGTCGACGATGGTCGTGTGGAGGAACACGGCCTAGGACACAGGCGTGTCCCAGGCCGTGTCACTCCTGGGCTGTGCGGTGGGATACACGGGCAGTGACACGGGCACGAACACGGGCGTGTCTAGTTTGACACGGGCGTGTCTGATGCCGTGTCACCAAGCCGTGTACCTCTCTGACTGCGAATTGTTGGTCGATTGCACACGGGGGCGTAACACGAGTCCCAACACGGGCGTGTCGCAGGTGACACGGGCGTGTCGGAGGCCGTGTCACATGCCGTGTTGCTGGTTTTCAATTTTGGTCGAGACGGCGAATGAGCTACACGGCCAGGCACACGGCCGTGTGTGAACCCGTGTTCGGCCCAGATTTTGTATTTTGAGGTCTAATCCTGGACGTTCGTTTCCTTGGCTTTGGATCCGACGGTGGGGGGGCTGCTCCTGGGTGGTTTTAGTCGGAATTAGGGTTTTGAAACCCTTATTTCACTTGGGTACTCTCTCTCTAAAATCTAGAGAGAAGGGAGAGCTTGGAGGAGGAAGAAGGAGGTCAACTCTGGCGGCCGGTGGAGATTCGGAGCTCCAAATCGCGAGCCGTCTTCGGATCCGCGGAGGCAAGGAGATTGCGGTGCTTTTCATCCGCATAGATTCTCATGGCGCCGCGGAAGAACGCAAGGGTAACGATTTCTCATCCTTGGGCATGTGAAGCCCTCTTTTCCTTTGCATAGGAAGCCCTCTCTCGCGAGTGAGCGAAGAGTTGGAGCGTTCTTTGGGGTAGATATGTGAAGTCCCCCTTGTGTAGAGTCTGTATGCGTAAACGGACATAGGCATTGTGTGTGAAGCCTATCCGGACATGTAGAGCCGGATCGGTGATGTTGCATTGCATTTGAACAGGGCAAGAATCCGGATGTTTGGGTGTTTTTGGGTTTTCTACGTGGTAGATTGCATCAGGGAGCCTTGGAGATTAACTCCAAGGTACACCCGGAAAGCTGGGCAAAAGCGGGTTTTGCCAACATGGTGGCCGGGGGCCAACGTGAACATAACCGGGTTATGTGATTATTGTGGTGGAAACGGGACTCGGTGAGTCTTGGCCTGCGCATATGGCTTAAATTGCCATTGCGGTATGAGCATGGGTCAGGCAGAACCGTACCCGGTCTATGTCGTTCGGTAGGACCGTTGGCATGGATGAGGGTCTTCGGCGGTCTATGGCTTAAATTGTCGTGACCAAGGCCAATAAGACAAAATTCTCATATGGATGACCGTCCAAGAGGCAGTGGTGGATTGGGAACGTCTATGGCTTGAATTGACGTGACGTTGGCCGGTTCGCCGAGAATGTGCCCTGAGTGCACGGGGTGTGTGGCCGTGCGAGCCTACGCCTGTGGTGAAGTGCAAATACTTTATAAAAATGCCTATGCTAATAAAGTGCAGGGAAAGAGCATCGCCGCCCTGAATGTGGGGGCGGGATCGTTATAATTTGGTCAGCATTGCTGACCGTTGCTATTGTTTGCCATCGGGCGGTGGTTTATTGCTTGCAGGTGCTGCGGAGCAGAGCGGGAAATAGCGGGCTAAAGCTCTTGTTGCTGTGCCGGCCCTCGAAGGCCTAATTGCTTATGTTTCTTTCCCGTTTTTCATGTATGGCCGGCCTGCGTGCCGAAGTTTGGAAAACACTTCTTTTGTTAAGTGAACAGTGTAAGGCCTTAAGGCCATTTCCCTTTTGGTGTATGTTTACATTCCTGAGTTTGTAGTGGACATTCATGCTATTGTGGCTGGGTTCTTATTTCTTTTGCAACCTAATAAATTGCTTCCGCTAGGTGTTGTGTAGGACGACATGATTGGTTGAATGGTTTCAATGCGTAACTAACCGGTCTGTCCATAGTATATGGCGTCGGGCCCCGGCCGGACCTACTGCTATATGCTATGCGACGGATAGGGGTGTTACAAATTGGTATCAGACTTCTGGTTTCGGTCAAGCTTAAATGAATTCGTGGGCGAATTCACTTTAAGGGGTGGTGAGCACATGTGTGTGCGTCATTGTTATAACAAGAAAAGAACCCATGAATGTCCACTTAGGAATGAAAATACACATGTTTGAGGAACCTGCGTGTTCCTATTATTGCTGTTTGCAGTAATTTTTGGTCGCTTATCGGTGTTTTGCACGATTATAGGTGACCAGGAGTATTGCTGGGCCGTCTGAATGGCCAGGTTCTGAGGCGAGCAGTGCGCCAAGCGATGCGCCTGCAACACCTCCGTCTGTCGAGACCATTAGATTGGTGGCAGAAGCTGTCTTTGCTATGATCAATGCGGAGCCTGCAAGGCAGGTGCAGCAGCCTGCTCCTGCTATGGAGCAAGTACCTCTTCAGACGGCAGAGCAAAGGAGGGTCGAGCAAGTAGTTTTGGAGCCAGAGTTGCCTCGGAGAGCAACTGAAAGACAACTGAAGCACATGATGGGCTTTCATCCACCGGTATTCACGGGGGCAGAAACCCCGACCCAAGCAGAGGATTGGCTCTCAAGGGTCAACAGGGTGATGACTGCGACGGAAACAGAAGAGTGGCAGAAGACCACTATAGCGACTTTCCTTTTGGATGGGGACGCAAGACTATGGTGGGAAGGCCTAGAGCTACATCAGTTGTAGGGAAGGCCGTTGGCCGAAGTTTCGATGGAGGAGTTTGCGAGACTATTCATGGCTCGATACCTCCCCTCGGCGCAGAGAATTGCGCTAGAAAGCGAATTTCAGAAGTTGGTGCAAGGGGATTGCACCGTTGATGAGTACCTCCACGAGTTTACTCGGTTGGGGAGATATGCCGGCGCTACCTTCGCAGACGAGGAGCGCAAGACGAGCCACTTCTATGAAGGGCTAAGAGACGATTTAAGGTTGCTACTGTCGGGGCCCAAGGCGCAGGGCTTCATGACCCTGGTCAGTTCGGCCCGGTCCTTGGAGAAGGACATGAAGATTGTCCATGCGAAGAAGGAATCCGGTAGTAAGAAAGCGGAGTTCAAAGCGCCGACTACGTCGAAGTCGGGCTATCGAAAATTCTTCAAGAAGGCTAGGACGTCAGGTCCAGCTTCTTCTACGGGTGCCTCAGGGGCAACTACCAATCGAACCCCGGGCGCTTGTTTCATGTGTGGAAAGACGGGGCACTTTGCCCGTGATTGCTGGAGTGGACGCTCAAAGTACGAAAGGAAACAAGGAGCTACCTACGAGGAGAAGGGCAAAGCGGTGGAGTCGACCGCGTCCCACTATGCTCCGACTCAGCCTAGAGTCTATAACTTGGGACAGCAGGAGGCCATCAAGCAAGCGGATGTGGTGACAGGTATGAGTTATTTATAGCAAGTTAGCTTTAATACCGTTATCTATTGCTTGTTAGCCTAATATTGTTTGTGTAGGCTTTGTTGTGATTAGTGATAGTCCGGCACGGGCACTGTTCGATACAGGAGCTTCACACTCCTTCTTGTCCGAAAGTTTTATATCGCGCATCGGAGTCCCTTCTTCGATGGCGAAGGACAAGTTGGATGTGCTGCTACCGAATGGGTGCTCGATGCATGCAGACAGAGTGTGCGCAGTGAAGGTTCGCATTGGGAGCCAAGAGTTCGACTTGCTAACGTCATTGTTGCCGCTAGTAGAGTTCGACGTGATCTTTGGAATGGATTGGCTTTCGGAGCAGAAAGCTTGGATTGACTGTGACCGGAAGGAGGTCAAGCTGGGTGTAGGGCGGGAGACTACATTCGAGGGGCTGAAAGGGTCGAGCAAGACACTGATGTCTGCTCTTCAGGTGGTGAAGGCAGTTCGTGCTGGTTCAGAGCTGTTCTTCGCAATAGTGGGAGCTGTGGAGCCAAAGTCCACTTTGGTTGAGATTCCCGTGGTTTGCGAATACCCCGATGTGTTCCCGGATAGTATTCCCGGAGCCCCACCGCAGCGGGAGATTGATTTCACCATCAAGCTCGTGCCAGGTTCCAAGCCCATGTCACGTGCTCCTTATAGGTTGGCGCCAAAGGAGATGGCGGAGTTGAAGGTTTAGCTGGAGGAGCTGATGTAGCAAGGTTATGTGCGTCCAAGTTCGTCGCCTTGGAGCGCACCGGTCCTCTTCGTTAAGAAGAAGGACGGAAGTATGCGGCTGTGTATCGATTACAGAGAATTGAACAAGCTGACGGAGAAGAATAAGTACCCGATCCCGAGGATTGATGATCTCTTTGATCAGTTAGTCGGATCGTCGGTATACTCCAAGTTGGACTTGAAGTCGGGGTACTATCAGCTGAGGATCAGGGAGTGTGATATCCCGAAGACGGCGTTCAGCACAAGGTATGGGCATTTCGAGTTCACGGTCATGCCGTTTGGACTGACAAATGCGCCATCGGTATTTATGGACTTGATGAACAGGACGTTCCGAGATTTCCTGGACTGCTTTGTGATCGTCTTTATTGATGATATTCTAGTGTACTCGCAGTGCGAGGAAAACCACTTCAAGCACTTGCACCTGGTGTTGGAGACTCTGAGAAGGAATGAGCTTTACGCAAAGTTCTCCAAGTGTGGGTTCTGGCTACCCTCGGTAGCGTTCCTTGGTCATATAGTGAGTGGGGAAGGTATAGCGGTGGATCCGGCGAAGATTGTTGCGATACGGGAGTGGCCTGCGTTGTCTTCTGTCGCGGAAGTCCGTAGTTTTCTCGGGCTTGCCGGATATTACAGGCGCTTCGTAGAGAACTTCTCGCGGATAGCTTTACCTCTCACGAAGTTGACAAGGAAGGATCAGAAATTCTTGTGGACGCAAGAGTGCGTGCAAGCTTTTGAGGAGCTGAAGAGGCGGTTGACCATGGCGCCAGTGCTTAGTTCGCCGAGTGGGACCGAGGGCTTCGAGGTGTTTAGCGACGCTTCGGGTAGTGGCTTGGGCTGCGTGTTGTTGCAGCATGGGAGCGTGATAGCGTATGGATCGCGTCAGTTGAAGGTGCATGAAAGGAATTATCCGGTGCACGACTTGGAGTTGGCGGCCGTGATATTTGCACTCAAGTTGTAGATGCACTACCTTTACGGCGTAAGGGTCGATATATACACCGATCACAAGAGCCTAAAATACTTGTTGGATCAAAAGGACCTTAATATGAGGCAGAGGAGGTGGATGGAGTTCCTAGGTGACTACACCTTCAAAATACATTATGTACCCGGGAAGGGCAACGCAGTTACGGATGCGCTGAGCCGCAGGGCTCCCGCCCAAGCCAACTGGTTGTCGGTGCATGATGAGCGGCTAGTACGGGAGTTGGAGGAGCTTGAGATCTATTGCGTTGACAAGTAGACGAGCGCCAAAGCAATGTTAAACTGGACAGAGGTGCAGTATGACCTGGCTGACCGGGTTCGGCAGGCATTGGAGTTGGATGACTCCATGAAGGAGCTTTTGGAGGCCACTCTAGATGGGTCAAATTCCCAGTTCTCGGTGGAAGATGGTTTATTAAGGAAGGATCATCGGTTGTGCGTCCCGAGTGGGGGTAACCTCCGGGCGGAGTTGATGTACGAGGCTCATCATACCAAGTACTCAATCCACCCAGGGAGCACGAGATGTATCGTGATCTCAAAAAGTTGTTTTGGTGGCCGGGGCTCAAGAAAGATTTGGCGTTGTACGTGGCTAAATGCCAAATGTGCGCCTTGGTGAAGGCGGAATGCCAAAAGCCGGGAGGATTTCTGAAGTCCTTGCCTATACCGGAGTGGAAATTCGACGATATATCTATGGACTTTGTGCACGGGTTGCCAAGGTCGCAGAAGGGGAACGACGCCATCTGGGTGATCGTAGATCGGTTAACCAAAGTGTTGCATTTCATTCCGCATAGGAAGGACGACTCGGTGGAGAAGTTGGCAAAGCTATATGTGGACAATATAGTTAGACTGCATGGTGTGCCTCGCAGCATTGTGAGTGATCGCGATGGGAATTTCACGTCCAATGATTGGAGGTTGGTGCAACAGATGCTGGGGACAAAGTTGAAGTTTAGCACAGCCTTCCATCCGCAGACGGATGGGCAGACTGAGAGAGTCAATAGAACGATGGATGACATGCTCCACATGTGTGTTCTAGACTTCAGGAAGCATTGGGAGGACCACCTGTATTTTGTGGAGTTCGCTTACAACAATAGCTACCAGGCGAGTATCCAAATGGCGCCCTTTGAGGCCCTATATGGTAGAAAATGTCGCACGCCGTTGCCTTGGTTAGAAACGGGTGAGGCAAGGTTGTACAAGAAGCAGGAGGTGGAGAGTGCTACCTCGTTGGTGCGGATCATTCAGGAGCGCTTGTTGATCGCTCAGGACAGGCAGACGAAGTATTACAATGCCAAGCACCGGAACGTGGAGTTCGCGGTAGGCGATTGGGTATACTTGAAAGTGAAGCCGTTCAAGGGGGTTTCGCGGGTGAGACACTTGAAGAAGCTGAGCCCAAGATACCTTGGACCTTTTGAGGTTCTGGAGCGAGTCGGCGAAGCTGCATACCGTTTGAAGCTATCGGAGGAATTAAGTGGGCTACATGATGTGTTCCACATTTCTGTGTTACGGAAGGCGGTGCAAGAGCCTTCGCAGGTGATCGCGGCTGATCAAGAGCCGGTGGACGAAGGGTTGACGACTAGGGTCAAGCCCATTCATATTGAAGATGTTGAGGTCAAGAGGCTTCGTAACAAGGAGATCCGGATGGTTAAGGTCCGGTGGGATAATTGCGGGCGTGAGGAGCTCTCTTGGGAACGGGAGCAGACTATGCTCGAGGAGTACCCGGAATTGTTCCGCTCAGGTACTGATTTACGTTAAGTCCTGTTTTTCCTTTATTAATTTCGTGGACGAAATTCTTTAAGGGGGGTAGAATTGTAACACCCCAAAATGTTGTAGGAGCGACGGGGATCGATTTTGGCCAAGACAAGGTTTTGGTGCAAGTGATACGGGCCCCGACACGGGCATGTCGGAGGCCGTGTCGGGCGTGTCGAGCTCGGGTCGTCGAGCTGGCCGTGTAGTTGACCAATTCAGGTCGACGATGGTCGTGTGGAGGAACACGGCCTAGGGCACGAGCGTGTCCCAGGCCGTATCACTCCTGGGCTGTGCGGTGGGATACACGGGCAGTAACACAGGCACGAACACGGGCGTGTCTAGTTTGACACGGGCGTGTCTGATGCCGTGACACCAAGCCGTGTACCTCTCTGACTGCGAATTGTTGGCCGATTGCACACGGGGGGCGTGACACGGGTCCCGACACGGGCGTGTCGCAGGTGACACGGGCGTGTCGGAGGCCGTGTCACATGCCGTGTTGCTGGTTTTCATTTTTGGTCGAGACGGCGAATGAGCTACACGGCCAGGCACACGGCCGTTTGTGAACCCGTGTTCGGCCCAGATTTTGTATTTTGAGGTCTAATCCTGGCCGTTCGTTTCCTTGGCTTTGGATCCGACGGTGGGGGGGCTTCTCTTGGGTGGTTTTAGCCGGGATTAGGGTTTTGAAACCCTTATTTCACTTGGGTACTCTCTCTCTAAAATCTAGAGAGAAGGGAGAGCTTGGAGGAGGAAGAAGGAGGTCAACTCCGGTGGCCGGTGGAGATTCGGAGCTCCAAATCGCGAGCCGTCTTCGGATCTGCGGAGGCAAGGAGATTGCGGTGCTTTTCATCCGCATAGATTCTCATGGCGCCGCGGAGAAAGCAAGGGTAACGATTTCTCATCCTTGGGCATGTGAAACCCTCTTTTCCTTTGCATAGGAAGCCCTCTCTCGAGAGTGAGCGAAGAGTTGGAGCGTTCCTTGGGGTAGATATGTGAAGTCCCCCTTGTGTAGAGTCTGTATGCGTAAACAGACATAGGCATTGTGTGTGAAGCCTATCCGGACATGTAGAGCCGGATCGGTGATGTTGCATTGCATTTGAACCGGGCAAGAATCCGGATGTTTGGGTGTTTTCGGGTTTTCTACGTGGTAGATTGCATCAGGGAGCCTTGGAGATTAACTCCAAGGTGCACCCGGAAAACTGGGCAAAAGCGGGTTTTGCCAACACGGTGGCCGGGGGACAACGTGAACATAACCGGGTTATGAGATTATTGTGGTGGAAACGGGACTCGGTGAGTCTTGGCCTGCGCATATGGCTTAAATTGTCGTTGCGGTATGAGCACGGGTCAGGCGGAACCGTACCCAGTCTATGTCATTCGGTAGGACCGTTGGCATGGATGAGGGTCTTCGGCGGTCTATGGCATAAATTGTCGTGACCAAGGCCAATAAGACAAAATGCTCATATGGATGACCGTCCAAGAGGCGGTGGTGGATTGGGAACGTCTATGGCTTGAATTGACGTGACGTTGGCCGGTTCGCCGAGAATGTGCCCTGAGTGCACGAGGTGTGTGGCCGTGCGAGCCTACGCCTGTGGTGAAGTGCAAATACTTTATAAAAATGCCTATGCTAATAAAGTGTAGGGAAAGAGCATCGCCGCCCTGAATGTGGGGGCGGGATCGTTATAATTTGGTCAGCATTGCTGACCGTTGCTATTGTTTGCCACCGGGCGGTGGTTTATTGCTTGCAGGTGCTGCGGAGCAGAGCGGGAAATAGCAGGCTAAAGCCCTTGTTGCTGTGCCAGCCCTCGAAGGCCTAATTGCTTATGTTTCTTTCCCGTTTTTCATGTATGGCCGGCCTGCGTGCCGAAGTTTGGAAAACACTTCTTTTGTTAAGTGAACAGTGTAAGGCCTTAAGGCCATTTCCCTTTTGGTGTATGTTTACATTCCTGAGTTTGTAGTGGACATTCATGCTGTTGTGGCTGGGTTCTTATTTCTTTTGCAACCTAATAAATTGCTTCCGCTAGGTGTTGTGTAGGACGACATGATTGGTTGAATGGTTTCAACGCGTAACCAACCGGTCTGTCCGTAGTATATGGCGTCGGGCCCCGGCCGGACCTACTGCTATATGCTATGCGACGGATAGGGGTGTTACAGGCCGTGTACCTCACTCGATACCCACTCGAGACCCAATCTAGACCTACACGAGTACACAGAGTAGGACACGGCCTTGGACATGCCCGTGTTTCCCAGTCTACAGTACAAAGAGATTTTGGGGTGTTATACATGAAATGCTCTCAGGAGAGAATTTGCTCTGCATGTCAAAAGGGCAAGCAGACCAAAGCTTCATTCAAAAGTATTGAGACTAAAGATTCTGTGAGGTGTTTATACCTCTTGCATATGGACTTATTTGGTCCAATGCCAGTTCAAAGTCTAGGTAGGAAAGTCTACACCTTTGTGGTTGTTGATGACTTATCCATATTTACTGTGGTTTTATTTTTAAGGAAAAAGTCTGAAACCCATAATGTCTTCAAGACATTTGTCAAGCAAATATAGAATGAGCTGGACAGTACTATTGTCAAAATCAGAAGTGACTATGGGGCCGAGTTTAAATCTGAATTCATGAAAATTTTTTGTGAAGAACTTGGGATTCAACAAAATTTTTCCTCTACAAGAACACCCTAGCAAATAGGATTGCTGAGAGGAAGAATATGACTCTCATGGAGGCTGGTAGAACATTACTGAATGACACCTCTTGTAACGCCCCATCCATCGTATAGTATATGATAGAAGGTCCGACCGGGGCCCGACGCCATATACTACGGTGAGGTAATGAGATTATATATTGTGTCAAAATCCAAGTTCAATTATGAATGCACTCTAACTCGGAGCATTCTAGCGGAAATATTTTAGTTTATGAACCCATACATAACAAGAATGTCCACTACATAAAAGGAATGATATATATATATAATATACATATATATATATATACATATAACACATGTTTTTGTTGTAGCCTTATTACAACTGTTTCATTTAACAAAAAGAGGTTTCATACTTTGACACACAGGCCGACCACGCATGAAAACAGTAAATGTTCGCTTTTGGGCCTTCAAGAGCCACCAATTGCAGCACAAGGGCTTCAGCCCGCTACTTCCCACTTGGCTCTCCAGCACCAGCACAAAAGGCCCCACAAAAACATGGCAAACAAAGCAATGATCAAAATTTTGCTGACCTGTTTATAACAATCCCACCCATTACTCGGGGCGGCATTTTTCCATCCCTACAAACAAGGAATAATATATATATATCGAAGCATTTATAATGTGTAATTTAAGCACCATTCAACAAAGACGTAGGCTCAACGGCCTGATGCCCCGTGCACTCATGATACATTTTTTGTGTACCAGCCTCCCCCATGTAACACCAACGTTCAGAGGTACTTACTTGACGATAATGTTGTTCAGAGGTACTTAACTTGATGGTAACTTTGTCATTCAGAGGTACTTAACTTGACGACCGACTGCCCATTCAGAGGTACTTAACTTGACGACCCAGTCATTCAGAGGTACTTAACTTGATGGCACAGTAATTGGCCTCCATCGGATAAATCATCATAAACCATACGGTTGTTTAGTGATGCGCGTAAAATACGGCAAGCGTATCGGTCGCACAAGTAATAAAGTTGGGAATAAATCCCCGGATGTCGGTCTCTTGAGGAATGCAATTAGCGTCGAACGATTTAGAATCTAAAACTATTGTTATGAGAGTTAATTGAAATAAACAAAAAGAGAAGGGGGCTTTGGTTGGTGGTCTTACGACCGATTACACTAATGTAAACTATGCGGGTCGCAATCACGGCTTCTTAAGGCGAGATGGATGTAGCGGCCGCGATGCCGTACTTCGATTGGTGAATGGACGGAAGTCTAGCGAGTGAGGTGATTAGTGCGAAGTGAAATTGAGTGAAACAAACGTGTGGAGTGGAGCGAGATGGAGCGAGGCGCATCAAAGGATAATTCTCACAAGCACGATGAAACACAAATGTTCCAATTTAACACTAGAAATTAATGTTCATTACATGCATAAATAATCCATGCAACAAGAAAAGAGAGAAAATGCAAAACCACGAGATTGGAGATCCACCGCGGTTGTTGGCCGGAGATGCGGGTTGTCAATCCGCTTCCAAGCGCAGTCCGAGGAGGGCTTCCGGTACCACCGAGCTATCACCTCGAGGGCCTGTAATTCCGTTCTCTAGGTATGCTTCGTCTTCTTCCTTGGTGGAAAGCTCGGAGAAGAATGCTTCAATGGCCGGGAGGGTCACCAGAGGATGCAGAATGCTTTGGAATCGCCGGAGAAGGTCCTCCCGATGATGGGGATGAAGGTGGAGGCGAATGGAACTGCTGGAGGGCGAAATGGCGGACTGGCGGAGGTTCCGTAACGTGTCCCGTTACCCTAATTCGCGGAACAGGGCATTTTATAGCTTGCAGAATAAATAGGGCACACGACCACTGGCGCACGACCAGTGGTCGTGCGTGACCAAGGTCAGCGCCCGTGCGCAAGGAACCTGTAGACCTGCATCAAAAAATCAATGGTCGCGCACGATCAGCAGCGCACGATCAGTGATCGTGCGAGGCAATGCTGATGATCGTGCGGAAATAGCCAGGCAGAACTTTGTAAAATGGGTATGACTGCGCACGATCTGCGGCGCACGAGCAGTGGTCGTGCGCGGTATGGCAAGTGATCGTGCGGAAGGTTCAAGAAAGGGATTTCACAAATGAGTCCGGGCTGCGCACGATCAGTGATCGTGCGCCAGGAGGTCGATGGTCGTGCGTGGGTAAAAACGCACGACCACTGACTCCTTTGCCAAAAATAGTGAAACGCCTATCCCGAATGCCCTCACGATCCCCAAACCTGCAGGAAAACTACACGGGACATCGATCGTGGCAGCCGCAGCAAACAATAATGATCATAACAAGAATGCAAATGCACACAAGCACAGAAATGGGCAAAAAAGGTGCACAGGGCGTGGAATGTCGTAGCTAACCAAAAGAAGTACTAATGGCGCTAAAAGGTAGTGCAAAGCTGAGGAAAAAGGCCTAGATGAGTCCAAAATAAGGTATAAAATAGGGACTCATCACACCCCCAGACTTAACCATTTGCACGTCCCGGGCAAATAATCACCTTGTGGACTCAAAAATGGCTAGCTGACGTAGCAATTTCAAAATACAGTAGGACGAGAAATCGAGAAACACAAGTGCATAGAAAATATAATAGAATGAGTTTTTAATCATGCTATGCAATTTATAATTTTCGACAAACGTAAATAAATACTGTCACTACTCAAAGATTGAATTTCCGGAGAATCGCGCGGTCAAGTGTAGGAAGAAAATAGGCAAGTCGGATGGCGGAGCATTGCCAAAGAGCGGGGCTCGTGATCAACTCCAAAGGAATCCACCAATGTCGGGGACCATATGCTTGCCCGTTCACACTTTCTCCACGATGCTAGTTCGACTTGAGCGTAAATACGTAGGACTTTAGGTGAAGAGTTGGGGCTTGGGTGTAGACGTAGGTATGGATGAAAAAGATGAAAACGAAGGCTACGCACAACCCAACGGAGCTCGCACAAAAACAGATTTCCCACTAGCAAAATGAATGTGAGTGCACCACACCCCCAGACCTAGTTTTTACAACATGGGTGTGTGCACCGCCTACCCCAAAACAGATTTCTAAAAAAAACAGATTTTCATTTATACTTTTTATTTTCTCTTTTTTGTTTCTTTTTCACAATTTTTTTTGCTTTTATAATTTTTTTTCTTTTTCAAATTCTTGAATTTCAGCAAATATAACAAGATGGCAAATCCACATTATTCACAAAACCACCTCCCACATCAACAACCCAACGAGAAAATGCTTGGAACTAGTGCTCGACGTGGGTGTGCGACTAGGATTGGCTTGAGGCATTGGTGAATTGAGTGTGGAGCTGAAACAAAAGGAAGGTAGGCTCAACGGGGCTAGCGAGGGCTATGTTAGGACGGGTGCAAGGCTCAACCGGGCCAAAGTGATGGCCTACGTCACGCTCACGCTCGACTAACCGTGCACCAATGCTTCGAAAGTAGCCTGGGGCAAGTTCTTAGTCACCGAGAAAAGTGATCCGTCCTCCCGACTCGAGCAATACAAAGCTAGCGACGCCTACACACATTCCTACACTACCGAGTGATTACTCCGAATTCATAGATTTGAGTAGGACAGACAGTATTTACGAGTGCAGAAAAAATATAAATTACAAGCATAAAGAAAAACTAAATCTATACAATTTCTACACAACGTGAGCACTCGATTAGGAGCACTGCACGAGTTTCGAACTACTCTAAATCAAAATCCTACGTCAGCACCACCATCTTAAAGTTTACACGAAATAATACATAACCTCGAGCCGCACGCGTGGTCAAGTGCGCGCTCATGTGGGTGCCAAAGTGTGTGCAGCAGGAGTCAAAAACAATGAAGCAAAAAGGAAAACTACTGGCATGCGAAATTAAATGTGCTTGTGGAGTGCACAGGCGGCTCTTCCCCCTAGACTTGAATGAAAACATAAGCAAGTAAAATAGACATTCAACCAAGGAATGAAATCTGAAGCGAGAGAGAGTACCTATGCTCCAAAGAGGGGAGCATACCAGAAGATTGCGTGATGATTCGCGGGAGTTGCTGCATCGCACAAAAGATAAGCTGAACCTGCGAATTAGGCCGAACAACAGAAAATACAAAAAAATAGAAAACATAAAATAAAAAGCATAAACGAGGAGACCAAAAGGTCCAAGCTTGGGTTGTCTCCCGAATAGCCCTTTTGTTTACCGTCCTTAAGGTGGACCAAATACTTGTATTAGCAGTTGTATATAATGTTTTTGCAGCAAAATAAAAGCTACGGAATAGAGAGCGAAATAAGGTCCCAAAACAACTAGGAGAAAAAGCAGGAAAAGCGAGGCAAAGCGGCAAAGAAGCAATCAGCTATATGTCGATTTGTGGTAAGTCTTTTCGGTGGAGAGCGAAGGCGAAGCAGAATTTTCCATAGCATCTTGAGAAGGTGATTTCCCCTTGCTCAGATGGTGCATGTCTTCGCGCCGGAAGGAAGAATAACGCTTATCGCGCAAGCGCTTGGCCTCCTTCAGCTTCTCAACCGATGGAGACTTCCAAGGAGTGGATTCCACAGTTTTCCCAGATTTTATGATCGATGGCGTCATTTTCGGCACCGCGATGACGATCGGATCAGCCCAAGCGACAGAACGCTTAGCACAGTCATGAATATTATTACAAGAATAAATGTCTAGGGATTTCTCCCGCATGGAACTAGGAATGTCATGCTCAACAACAGCATCGGTGGGAAATGGAACGGTCGTCGTGTCTTTGGTGCACTCGAACATCTTCATGGTCAATAAGTCATTCTTCTCTTCAGTCATCTCGGTCAATCCTCCCTTTGTTTTCTCATCCGTGAGGGTTGCCTTCAAAGCTTGGATTCCAGAATCTTCCTTGAAATCTGCACTACTCAGAAAAACGTCGTTTTGAACAAGAGAGGGGTGTACGGAAGTATCATCGAGGGCGAAATCATCGGCCGGCCAGGTGACGCGTCCTTTGGAAAAATCCAGGGATGCGCCACTGGCCGTCAGGAATGGGACACCGAGTATCGGAATGGAGTCATTTTCTTTTGGTCCCATGACCTGAAAATCAGTGGTAAAATGTTTGCCGTTAACCTCGATCTCAACTTCCCTCACACCACCATCAGTATCAACCACATTTCCATTAGCTAAAATAAGTGATTTCCGGTCTTCGGTGTTTATTTGCAATTGCATCTTCGTGACATCCTGCAGAGTGGGGATGTTGCTAGATGCTCCGGAATCACATAAAGCAGTGGTTTTAACATTGTTGATCATACAGCTAATCACGAGCTCGTTGTTATTCCCCAGCCTTTCCTCCCCAAGGCTTTTCCCTTGTTCGTGGGGATTTTTTTCGGTGTTACTTGGGAGAGTACCATGAGTGCGCTCGGAGACCATTTGAGCCAATTGGCCCAACTGTGCCTCAAGCTTGCGCATTGAAGCGGCTTGGTTTGTCATGTTCGTCTGGGAAACTTCAACAAATCTTTCAAACATTTCAGCCAATGAATTGGTTTTTACGGCGGGGGGCCCTTGGGGGTAATTCGGGTAAGGCGGCCACGGTTGACTTCCGGAGGAGGAGGCATCATTTTGATGCTGCCCCGGTTGCCATCGTTGGCCCGGTGCGTTTTGATTCCATGAGAAGTTCGGGTGATTTCTCGCACCCGGATTATATATATTTCCATAAGGCGCGCCCCTGTTTTGATTCGCGATAAAATTAACAGTTTCATTGGAAAAGGCGGGGTCATACGTTACCTCCGCTCCAGGGCACTCAAAGCTATGATGATCGGTTCCTCCGCATCCTTGACACGAAATGGCCAACACCGGAGCAGCAGCAGCGGGCCTTGATGCTTCCACAGCAAAGACTCCACTTGTCCCACGGGGGGTATTCCTTCCTGCAGTCAAAAAGGTGCTGTGCGTGGCAGTGTCCTGCAAAACTCTCAAAGCATCCTCAGGAGCAAGGTTCATAATTGTTCCACCAGAGGCGGCATCAATCATAGCGCGGTGTTGAGGTTCGATGGAGAAGTAGAAGCTTTCCACGAGATTCCATGTTTGGAATCCGTGGTTGGGGCACTTCCGCAGCAACTCATTGAAGCGCTCCCAAACTTCCGCTAAGCTCTCTTGGTCGTTTTGCCTGAAATTAGCGATGGCCCGTCTCATGTTCACGATACGGTCGGCCGGATGGAATTTGGCTAGAAACTTTGTGGTAAGGGCCTCCCAGGTTATGGCAGTTCCAGGAGGAAGGGTATGAAGCCATGACTTGGCTTTGTCACGTAGAGAGAAGGGGAAGAGACGGAGCTTGACCATATCATCAGAAATCCCAGCATAGCGGAAAGTAGCGCAGATTTCCGAAAAGTCTGCCAAGTGAAGATGGGCATCCTCCTTGGCCATTCCGGAGAACTGTGCATTGTTCCGGATGATGTTAAGAATTGCTGGTTTGATCTCGAACTGCTGGTTTGCGATCGCCGGTCCGAACCCGGGGTAAATGCTCCCTACAGTGGGGGTGGTGTAGTC
This sequence comes from Platanthera zijinensis, assembly GCA_039513925.1. Lineage (NCBI taxonomy): Eukaryota > Viridiplantae > Streptophyta > Magnoliopsida > Asparagales > Orchidaceae > Platanthera > Platanthera zijinensis. The sequence goes on from CM077086.1 coordinate 144,031,419, forward strand.
TCTCATGGTTCGGACATGCGGCGGATTCACCTCATTCTCATCCCCGTTCCGGTTATCATGGAGGTTCCCTCCAACACGAACTCCGTTGTCATTGTTCAACTGATCTCCCATTGTGATTGGATTGATAGCAGCAGCACGCCTTTGCGCACGAAGAGTTCGCTCGATCTCAGGATCGTAAGTAACGAGATCTCTTGAAGCACGTCCCTGCATCCACTGAAGCAACAAAACAAAGAAACAAAAATAAAAAAGCACTAACTCTTATACCAGTACTTCCAGAAATCATGATCGTTCAACATTTGCATTCCCCGGCAACGGCGCCAAAAACTTGATGCGCGTAAAATACGGCAAGCGTACCGGTTGCACAAGTAATAAAGTTGGGAATAAATCCCCGGATGTCGGTCTCTTGAGGAATGCAATTAGCGTCGAACGATTTAGACTCTAAAACTATTGTTATGAGAGTTAATTGAAATAAACAAAAAGAGAAGGGGGCTTTGGTTGGTGGTCTTACGACCGATTACACTAATGTAAACTATACGGGTCGCATCACCGCTTCTTAAGGCGAGATGGATGTAGCGGCCGCGATGCCGTACTTCGATTGGTGAATGGACGGAAGTCTAGCGAGTGAGGTGATTAGTGCGAAGTGAAATTGAGTGAAACGAACGTGTGGAGTGGAGCGAGATGGAGCGAGGCGCATCAAAGGATAATTCTCACAAGCATGATGAAACACAAATGATCCAATTTAACACTAGAAATTAATGTTCATTACATGCATAAACAATCCATGCAACAAGAAAAGAGAGAAAATGCAAAACCACGAGATTGAAGATCCACCGCGGTTGTTGGCCGGAGGTGCGGGTTGTCAATCCGCTTCCAAGCGCAGTCCGAGGAGGGCTTCCGGTACCACCGAGCTGTCACCTCGAGGGCCTGTAATTCCGTTCTCTAGGTATGCTTCGTCTTCTTCCTGGGTGGAAAGCTCGGAGAAGAATGCTTCAATGGCCGGGAGGGTCACCGGAGGATGCGGAATGCTTTGGAATCGCCGGAGAAGGTCCTCCCGATGATGGGGATGAAGGTGGAGGCGAATGGAACTGCTGGAGGGCGAAATGGTGGACTGGCGGAGGTTCCGTAACGTGTCCCGTTACCCTAATTCGCGGAACAGGGCATTTTATAGCTTGCAGAATAAATAGGGCGCACGACCACTAGCGCACGACCAGTGGTCGTGCGCGAGCAACCTGTAGACCTGCATCAGAAAATCAATGGTCGCGCACGATCAGCAGCGCACGATCAGTGATCGTGCGGGGCAATGCTGATGATCGTGCGGAAATAGCCAGGCAGAACTTTGTAAAATGGGTATGACTGCGCACGATCTGCGGCGCACGAGCAGTGGTCGTGTGCGGTATGGCAAGTGATCGTGCGGAAGGTTCAAGACAGGGATTTCACAAATGAGTTCGGGCTGCGCACGATCAGTGATCGTGCGCCAGGAGGTCGATGGTCGTGCGTGGGTAAAAATGCACGACCACTGACTCCTTTGCCAAAAATAGTGAAACGCCTATCCCGAATGACCTCACGATCCCCAAACCTGCAGGAAAACTGCACGGGACATCGATCGTGGCAGCCGCAGCAAACAATAATGATCATAGCAAGAATGCAAATGCACACAAGCACAGAAATGGGCAAAAAAGGTGCACAGGGCGTGGAATGCTGTAGCTAATCAAAAGAAGTACTAATGGCGCTAAAAGGTAGTGCAAAGCTGAGGAAAAAGGCCTAGATGAGTCCAAAATAAGGTATAAAATAGGGACTCATCATTTACCATTTCAGGCTGGTACCCACCATTGCTGGGAAATTTAAGCTCACAACTCTACATACAATGGCCCCCAGGTCTCTTAGAGACAGGCCTCACAACATTGTAGCTCCCTGGGAGCTATCGCCGGCGATAGTCACTATCGCCCGGTGACATCCAAAGTTCTCCAGACTGTGATCTTTTCAGGGAATTTTCCTGGAAAGGCTTCCAGTACTTTGATGCAGCATCCTGCACACCCCTAGACCCCGATTTTATACGTACATCACACGCATATCCACGGAGTCTTCTACGGAATACAAAATAAACATCACCAATCTAGACCAACTTGTCCAGATGGGCTTCTCACATCATGCCTATTCCGTACTCCACATTTCCGAATCTATATGTAGGAATATATGTGGATCAAACCGATCTACCCTTTGGAATACACCCTTTTTCACCTTTTGGTGAGTGGATTCATGCAAGTATGCATATTGAGGACTTCACATGTCCGGGAGAAACTCATTACCCTTGTAGTTTTCTTCGGAGCCATGAAGAAGCTTTTCTACGCGGATGGAAGTGAGCGCCTCACTTTCCCTTTTGCAGATCTAGCCTCAGATCTTACTTCCGACCACAAGATCTCCTTCAACACCTTCACAAAGATCAGCCCAAACCCTTAGCTCCAGCCTTTAGTTTTCTTCTCAAGAACTTGGATGAAATGAAGAAAGAGAGTGAGAAGAAAATAATGATCTCCTCATCCCACACACTTCTGGATAAGTAGCCTCTTGTTTAACCCCAACCACATGATCTCTTATCATCCTAAAGCAACAACCACGATTTGAGTTAAAAAGTCAACCCACCGCTCATCGATCGTTATTACTCAAAACTCCGTTCGACTTTCGTCGAGCTCGAGAAGGCAGTTCGACGTGAAGGATGTTCGACGTTCGTCGAACTCAAGAAAGCCGTTCGACGTTAAGGCTGTTTGACGTTCATCTAACTCAAGGCAGCCGTTCGACATTCATCGAACACACGAATAAGCCGTTCGACGTACACTTTATTCGACGAACACACAGTTCGATGTTCGTCGAACTCGAGTGGTAGACTCCAATGACCAATACTCCTTTTGTGGTGTTAAAATCCTCCTCTCCTTACAGAAAATTCGTCCCGAAATTTGGATACAACTATATACAAGACATCAACAAATATGTTACAACATATATGTCTTTCACAAATAAATGTTACAACATTTTATACAAACAACATGGGAAATTCAACACGTATGGTTTGATCCTACTCCCATGTCAGCTCCTCACAGCCACAGTTGTCCTACCAGACCTTGACCATCCCGATTGTCTTGTTTTGCAGCTGCTTAACCGCCGTATCCTCGATCCGAATGAGCCTAACCTTCGTCGTTAGCCCAAATTCGACCGGTACTCGATCATTCAAAAATCACTTGAGCTGGCTCTTTCGTGGCTTTTCAAAGCACTGATATGTGGAACACATCATGCAAGCCACTCAGTTCTACCGAAAAAGCTAGCCGATAGGCAGCTTCTCCAACTCACTCAACTACTTCGAACAAACCAAGATACCTCAGACTTAACTTTTTCAAGCACCGAATCCCTCATACACCTTTGAATGTCTTGATCTTTAAGTATAACCAATCGCTCACTACAAACTCCACATTTTGATATTTGGCATTATAGTATTTTGCATTCCTATCCTGGGCTATTAATAGCTACTCTCGAATAGTATATATGGTCGAATTTGCATCTTCGACCTCCTTATGTTTATAGAGCTTTGATTCGCCTTTTTCCGCCCAAGCTAATGGGGAATGACACTTTCTTCCGTATAATGCTTCAAAGGGCGCCATTTGTAAACTAGCTTGATAGCTATTATTGTAGGCGAACTCAATCATATAAAGGTGATCTTCCCACCTCTTCCCGAAATCCAGGGCGCACATACAGAGTATGTCCTCCATTATTCTGTTAGTCCTCTCAGTCTGGCCATCCATTTGCGGATGAAAAGTCGTACTAAACTTTAGTTTTGTCCCCAACAATTGATGGATTAGCTTCCAATCATTTGAAGTAAAATGTCCATCTCGATCACTGACGATGCTATGAGGCACACCATGCAATTGTACTGTTTGCTCGACATAAAGCTTAGCAAAGATTTCCACTGAATCGTCCCTCTTGTTTGGAATGAAGTGAGCCACTTTAGTCAACCGGTCCACGATCACCCAAATAAAATCGTTCCCGCATTGCGATCTCGGCAAACCGTGCACGAAATCTATCGAAATGCCATCAAACTTCCATTCCAGAATAGGTAGCGACTTCAGGAAACCTCCAGGCTTCTGGCATTCAGCTTTTACTAAGGCACAAGTCTGACATTTTGCCACGTAATGGGCTATATCTTTCTTCAGACCTGGCCACCAGAACATCTTCTTCATGTCCTTATACATTTTTGTGTTCCTTGGGTGGATTGAATACTTCGTAAAGTGTGTCTCATAAAACAATTCTTCACGTAATTTACCCATATTTAGGATGCACAAACGATCACCTTTCCGCACAAGGCAATCATCCCAGGAGAATTGGGCATTTGACCCATCCGTTGCATAAAGTTGTAGACTCTCGTCTAGTTCTGTTGCTCGCCGAACCCTATTCGCAAGGTCATACTGTACCTCTGTCTAGTTCAGGCATGCACTTTGATACTAAGAATCGCAAAGGTGGAGAAGAGGGGTTAAAGAGAAGAGAAGGTGGATGTGGTGGAAGTTGATAATATTCTCCGTTTCTATATCCTATAAAGGCAAGCGTACCTTATCATTTTAGTATATGATACTAAAGATTAATATCAAGGTCGTATTTCCCTGGGGCGTAATGATTACTTCTACTTCGAGGAGATCGCTATTATTTTATCAAATGACTTTTCCATTAATTTACTTAACTAAAAATAGGAACTAAATTACTAAGCTAAAAAGAAAACTAATTACTTGTAGAAATAAAAGGTTAGAGCTAAAGATAAAAGAGGAGTACTCAATCTTGAATCACTTTGAAATAAGAAAATCAAAATGAAATAACAAACTAATTCTAAATAAAGTAAAACACCTTGACCATTAAGGTTCCCGAAGTTTGAATACGCTTCTCTCAAAGTCGTGGCCAACTGAGTTTAGGAAGGTCCGACCGAACTCTCGTCCAAATCGAAGACCTAAAGCTCACTTTACGTGGTGAACCCCGCTATTGGATTTCACTCCAATCCGAGAGATTTAACGTCTACCTCTCTCGAAGGGTGCGTGCAACTCTCTTTACTCTTGGGTGATCAGTTCAAACTACGACCCTCTCGGCTAACTAAGAATGAAAACCCAAATGGAAACTATATACCGATAATGTAGTCCCACTAAATAAAAATCAAGAGTAAATCAAAGGTAATTACTTTAAGAAGGAAAAGAAAGCTAAACTATCATAACTTGATCAACTCATTCTCAGATCATTGTGATCGAGTACAAATGAGGATTAGTTAATCATGGTAAAAGGGAAAGAGAGGGGTAGATAATAAAGGTGCATGAAGAGCAAAATGAAGAGAAAGAGAGAAAGCTAATTAAAATTCATTAAAAACAAAAGCGATTACAACTACCAAATGGACATTACAAGTGAAAAAAAGAAAGCTAACTACTGATATTACACTAATAAAAAGAGGTTACGAGTAATGAATGTATATTACATGAAAAATAAAACTAGAAATGGAGGGAGAGAGAGAGAGAGCAAAAACATAAGGAAAAAAACACAAAAACCTAGGAATGAAACTATAATCACCTCCGCTCTCCCCAAAACTTGGTCTGGAATGCTTGGAATGGCCTGGTATTTATTGGAAAAAATCTGTCTGGGTCACACCCCCTGTCACGCCCAGGGAGGGCATATCAGGCGGGCATATCAAGTACGAAGTTGACCTCAGGCGTTGGATTCTGGCAGGAATGATGATTGCTTCTGTATGTTGGTGGACACGCCCGTATAGGGGGGGGGCATGTAAGGAATGTCACGTCAAAATAATTGGTCGGAAATCCGTCAGTCCTCGGAAAAGGCTCTACACGCCCCAGGGCCACTCCCGTGTATGGGGCGTGTCACGTACGGGTTGACATGCAGCAATAGAAAACCTTTAATTGTGGCAACAGGCTTTGGGATGAGGGTGACATGCCCAGAGAAATGTTGAGGGAGGGCGTGTCAGGGGGGAGTTTCAGGTGTTCTCTCTTGGGATTTTGATTCTGGCATCAAACTTCATCAGAATCGGGCTACACGCCCTATGACAGGCCTAGGGAGGGCGTGTCAGGGGGGCATGTCAGGGGGGCGTGTCAGGGGGGCGTGTCAGGGGGAGTGTCAGGTCATTTTGGCCGAAAGCTGTGAAAACCTACAAAAAGAGAAGAAAACATTAGTTATATTATTTACATAAAAAGAAACTAAAAGGAACCTAAAAATACAAAAAGAAAGAGATTTAAAACGAAAATAAATATATTTTTACCCTAATAAATTAAGCTAAATTATGCATCATCACACTTGCAGTAGCATTATTGTACACACAAGAGATGTCTAAGGCCTCCAGCTCCTGGATTAGATGCTCATCATGCATCTGCAACCAACTTGCTCTTGCCGGAGTCCTACAAAACAAGGCATCTGCGACCACATTTCCCTTCCCGGGAGTATAATGAATCTGGAAGGTGTAGTCTCCGAGGAACTCCATCCACCTCAGTTGTCGCATATTGAGATCCTTTAGATCCAGTAGGTACTTAAGGCTCTTATGGTCTGTGAAGATGTCAACTTTCAGGCCATATAAGTAGTGACGCAATAGTTTAAGTGCAAATATCACCGCCGCCAACTCCAAGTCATGGATGGGATAGTTCTTCTCATGCACTTTCAACTGGCATGAGCCATAGGCTATTACTTTACCAAACTGAAAAAGAATGCAGCCTAAGCCGCTCCCTGATGCAACACTATAAATTTCATAGTCGTTCGAGCCACATGGCATCGTCAAGATTGGCAGCGTAGTCAAACAAACTTTTAGCTCCTCAAAAGCTCGTGCGCACTCTGGCGTCCAAACAAACTTCTGATCTTTTATCGTCAGTGTGGTGAGAGGCAAGGCTATCCGCGAGAAGTTCTCTACGAAGCGCCTATAGTAGCCCGCCATTCCAAGGAAACTCCTGACTTCGGCTACAGAAGACAACACCAGCCACTCCCGTATCATAACTATCTTCATAGGATCCACCGTAATGCCCTCTCAACTAACCACATAGCCAAGAAAGGCCATTGACGACAACCAGAACTCGCACTTCGAGAACTTGGTGTAGAGCTTGTTTCTTCTCAGGGTAGCATCTCATTCACTCGATCTGTCGGCATAAATGAAGGCACTCCAATATGCCCCACGAAGTCTTCCGACATAAGAGAATGAGAAGCTCCTGTATCGAACAATGCTCTCGTCGGACACTCTGAAATCAGGACAAATCCTAAATCAAACCAATCATGCACAAGCAATGCACAAGATACTAAGTATGGAAAGAAGTAAAAATTGTATCTTAACTCATACCTATTACGATGTCACTTTGTTTTATGGCCTCCTGTTGGCCAAGATTATAAACTCAGGGTTACGCTTGGGATGCAGTCGATTCCACCTCTACTTTTCCCTTTTCAGCATAAGACACACCCATCTTTTTCTCCCCTTTTGGAAGGTCACTCCAACAATTTCGAGCTATATGACCCACCTTTACACATGTATAATATGTGGGCGGACCTATACCCAAAGTTGCACTAGACGTAGGAGAAGGAGCCGGCGTAGAAGTTTTAGGCTTATTTTTCCACCGTTGATACCAAGACTTTGAAGAACTAGGTACCTTGAAATCTGTCTTCATCCCTACCAAATCATTCTTATGTTGCACGTGCTTCATGTCCAGCTCAAGGGAATGGGCCGTATTGACCAAGGTAAGAAAACCCTATATCATCAGTCCTGAGAGAAGCAACCACAGGTCATCTCTCAGCCCTTCGTAGAACAGATTTGTTTTCCATTCCTCATCTACAAACGTAAAGACTTCATATCTTCCAAATCTCGTAAACTCGTGCAAGTAGTCATCCACCGACCTCTCGCCTTGAGTTAGCCTTTGAAATTGGTTCTCCATCGCAATCCGTTGTACTGATGGAACATATCTTGCCATAAAACACCTTGAGATCTCCTCCATTGAGATCTTGCTTAACACCCGACCAGCAAACTGGTGCAGCTCCAGCTCATTACACCAAAGTCTTGCCTCACCATCCAACAAGAAGGTAGTCACAATGACTTTTTGCCACTCTTCTGTTTTAAGCCAGGACCCTCTTTATTCTTGAGAGCCAATCTTCGGTTTGTGTCTGGGTTCCAGTAACCATAAATACAGGGGGATTGAAACTAATCACGTGTTTTAGTTGCTTCTCCGTTGCTCGCCTTGCGTCCACTAGCTCAACGACCACTTGTCTCACTGCTATGCGCTCATCCATGCCAACCAGTTCTTGAATTATCGTAGGAATAGGAGGTTGTCTCTGACCCCCTGGTTGCACATTCATCATTGCAAACACAGCCTCAGCAACCAACCATATAGTTTCCGTTGAAGGAGGTATTCACACCTCATTTGGTGCACTAATCTCCACCGAGCGCTGGGGTTCTTGCTTCCCCGCCCCACTTCTAGTCGCCTATAATGTGAAACACACAATTAAGCAACTATGAATATTGCCAAAAGTAATTATAGGAACATAACAGTTCCTCAAACATATGTATTTTCATTCCTAAGTGGTCATTCATGGGTTCAGTTATGTTATCACGGTACCACACATGCACGTGCTCACCACCCCTTATTAGAATTCGACCACGATTTAGAAGAAGGAATACCGTGAATGGAATCTGATACAATTTGGTAACACCCCCATCCGTCGTACAGTATATGACAGAAGGTCCGGCAAGGGACTGACACCATATACTACAGATAGGTAAGGAGATTACATATTGTGTCCAAATCCAAGTTCAATTATGAACGCACCCTAACTCAGAGCATACTAGCGGAAGCATTTTAGTTTATGAACCCATACATAACAAGAATTTCCACTACACAACAGGAATGATATATAAATATATATATATACATAACACATGTTTTGGCCGTAGCCTTATTACAACTGTTTCATATAACAAAAACTGGTTTCATACTTCGGATGTAGACCGGCAATACATGAAAATAGTAAATGTTCGTTTTTGGGCCTTCAAGAGCCAGCCAATTGCAACACAAGAGCTTCAGCCCGCTACTTCCCACTTGGCTCTCCAGTACCTGCACAAAAGGGCCAACCAAAATGTGGCAAACAAAGCAGCGGTTAACATTTTGCTAACCCATTTATAACGATCCCACCCCTTACTCGGGGCGGAATTTATCCATCCCTGCAAACAAGGCATCATATATATATATATATATCGTGGCATTTATAATGTGCAATTTAAGCACCATTCACCACAGACGTAGGCTCAACGACCGTATGCCCCGTGCACTCAGGGCACATTTTCAGTGTATCGGCCTTCCCCGTGTAACACCACCGTTCAAAGGTACTTACTTGACGACAATGTCATTCAAAGGTACTTAACTTGACGATAACTTTGTCATTCAGAGGTACTTAACTTGGCGACTACATCGTTCAGAGGTACTTAACTTGACAACCGACTGCCCATTCTGAGACACTTAACTTGTCGAACCAGACGTTCAGAGGTACTTAACTTGATGGCATAGTAATTGGCCTCCATGGTAAAACTCATCATAAACCACAAGTTTCTTTACCATTTCAGGCTGGTACTCACCATTGCTGGGCAATTTATGCTCACAGATCTGCATACAATGGCCCCCAGGTCTCTTAGAGACATGCCTTATAACATTGTAGCTCCTTGGGAGCTATTGTCGGTGACAGTCACTGTCGCCCGACGACATCCACAGTTCTCCAGACTGTGGTCTTTTCTGGGTCTTTTCCTGGAAATTCTTCCAGTACTTTGATGCAGCATCCTGCACACCCTTAGACCCCGAATTTCACATGTACATCACACGCATATCCACGGAGTCTTCTCCGGCACATAAAATAAACATCACCAATCCACAACAACATGTCCATATGGGATTCTCACAATATTCCTATTATGTTCTCCACATTTTCGGATCTATATGCAGGAGTATATGGGGATCAAATCGATTTACCCATTAGAATCCACCCTTTTTTAACCTTTTGGTGAGGGGATCCATGCAAGTATGCATATTGAGAACTTCACTTGTCCTAGAGAAACTCGTTACCCTTTTAGTTCTCTTTGGAGCCATGATGAAGCTTTTCTATGCATATGGAAGTGAGCGCCTCACTTTCCCCTTTGTGGATCTAGCCTCAGATCTTGCTTCCGACCACAAGATCTGCTTCAGCTCCTTCACAAAGATCATCCCAAACCCTTAGCTCCAGCCTTTAATTCTCTTCTCAAGAACATGGATGAAATGAAGAAAGAGAGTGAGAAGGAAATAATGATCTCCTCATCCCACGCCCTTCTAGATAAGTAGCCTCGGGTTTAACCCCAACCACATGATCTCTTCTAATCCTAAAGCAAAAACCACGATTTGAGTTGAAAAGTCTACCCACCGCTCATTGGCCGCTGTTACTCCAAACTCTATTCGACTTTCATCGAGCTTGATAAGGTAGTTCGATGTGAAGGTTGTTCGACGTTCGTCAAACTCAAGACAACCGTTCGGCGTTAAGGCCGCTCGACATTTATTAAACTCAAGACAGTCATTCGACGTTCGTCGAATGCACGATAAAGGCATTTGACATACATGTTTTTCGACGAACACGTAGTTTGACGTTCATCGAACTCGAGTGGTAGCCTCCAATGACCACTACTCCTTTTGGGTTGTTACACCTCTCTCCCAGAATATTTCTAGGCTGAGGCTGTAAACATAGCTTGTCATGTCCTCAACAGGGCTTCTATCACCAAGAACCTCAAAAAGACTTCCTATGAGATCTTGAAGGGCAGAAAACCAAACCTTACATATCTCAGAATCTTTGGGAACAAGTGCTTTGTGCTCAACAATGGGAAATCCTTTATAACTAAGTTTGTTGCCAAGTACTATAAGGGGATCTTTGTTGGGTACAAAATAATAGTAAGGCTTATATGATCTATAACTTGACAAGTCAAGTTGTAGAGGAGTCAGTTAATGTTGTATTTGATGAGTCAAATATGATTAACAATGAGCTATCAAGCTCTTCTTCTAGTTCTATAGGTACTGAACTAGTGTTGGATAAGTTCACTCTCAAGGAAGCTGCTCCAATAATTCAAGATTAAGTTGAGGGTGTGTGAATTTTAGAGGAAGCACAAGTCATACAGGAAGTGGATGAAGATCTGAATCATGAAGAGCATGATGATGAAGTAATACTGCCTCTAGTAGTAAGACATTTGAAGGATCATCCAGGCCATCAGATTATTGGTGATGCAAGTTAAGGAGTAATGACTAGGAGCAAATGTCTCAACACAACAATGTACTCCAGTTTCCTGTCACAAGTGGAGCATAAGAAATTTGAAGAAGCTAATGAAGACTAGTTCTAGATTGTAGCTATGCAAGAGGAATTGAACAAATTTAAAAGGTGTAAGGTCTGGAAGTTGGTTCCCAGACTTCAAGGGTATAATGTCATTGGAACAAAGTTGATCTTCAGGAATAAACTTGATGAAAATGGCATTATAGTTAAGAACAAAGAGAGGCTGGTAGCTAAGGGGTATGGATAAGAAGAAGGTATTGAATTTGATCAAACCTTTTCCCCTATAGTAAGACTAGAAGCTATCAGACTATTCCTTGCATATGCTGCATACTAAGGTTTCAAAGTCTACCAGATGGATGTGAAGTCAGCCTTCCTGAATTGATACTTGAAGGATGATGTCTATGTTGAACAGCCTCTAGGTTTTGTTGTTCCAAACCATTCTAATTATGTTTATAGACTAAGAAAAACTCTATATGGGCTAAAGCAATCCCCTAGAGCATGGTATGAGACATTGTCTAGCTTTCTCATTGAAAATAAATTCTTAAGGGGGGAAGATAGACAAGACCCTATTCCTAAGGGAATCTAAGGGCAAGATCATCCTAGTCCAGATATAAGTTGATGACATTATTTTTGGATCTACTGATGACAACCTTTGTAGAAAGTTTGCCAAACTTATGTAAGAGAAGTTTGAGATAAGCATCATGAGTGAACTTAAGTTCTTCTTGGGTCTCCAAGTAAGATAGACTGACAATGGATTATCCATATCCTAGTCTAAGTTTACCAGGGAGTTGATTAAAAAGTTTGGGATGGAGAATTCTTCCACCATGAAAACTCCCATGAGATCAAATATGTCTTTAGACAAAGATGAGGTAGGAAAACCTGTTGACCAGACTTTGTATAGTGGGATAATTGGATCTCTTTTATAACTCACTGTTAGTAGGCCAGACATCATGTATGCTACATGCGTCTGTGCTAGATATCAGACATGCCCTAAAGAGACTCATTACTCTGCTACTAAGAGGATTTTGAGATATCTAAAGGGCATACCAGATCTTGGCCTATGGTACCCTAGGAATAGGAATTTTGTGCTAATAGGCTATTTTGATGCAGACTTTATAGGTTGTAGAGAGGATAGAAAAAGTACTTCAGGTTCCTATCAGTTTCTGGGTAGAAGGCTAGTGTTCTGGAGCAGCAAGAAGCAGACAAGTGTATCTATTTCTATTGCAGAATCAGAATACATAGCTATAGGAAGCTGCTGTGCACAATTATTTTGGATGTAGCATCAACTCCAGGGCTATAACCTCCAGATAGGTAAAAGCTCTTTATTTTGTGATTCTACTAGTACTATCTCTATTACTAGGAATCCTGTATCACTTAATAGGACTAAGAACATAGAGATTAGATATCACTTTATAAGAAAGCATGTGGAATGTGAGGATATTAGTCTTGAGTTTGTCCCAATAGACAAGCAACTTGCTAATATCTTCACCAAGCCATTAGATGAAGCAAAGTTCAACACCTTCAAGTTTGAATTGGGTATATTGACCTTGGTATAACTTCAGTTGCTCTTCATATTGTTTTGTAGCAAGAAATATTTCATCTTGCAGGTTGGATTGGACTAAAGTGACTGTCAAAAGGGTTGATAATTAGTGCACTTACTCAGGGGGAGCTAGTCCAACACCAGTTGTTTATCTATACTCAAAAAGAGGGAGTAGATAATCAAAGATACCCTGTTGCTCCCTAGCTATTTCACAGAAGTCAAAAAGTGGGATAAGTTGCAAAGGGGGAGAAGTAGCAAAGTAACAGTGCATGGGGAGCAGGTGAAACAGCTATAGTAGGGAGCAGGTGAAGAAGCTATAGTAGGAAGCAGCTATTGTAGGGGGTGCAACCAAATGGTTTACAACTAGTATTCCCATACACAGGGAAAAGGATGCAGCAAATTAGGGTAGCACAATGGAAAATGTGGTAACTCTTATTGCTCTTAGTTTAATACATTATTGATATTATTGCTGCATATGTTAGTGTATATCATTAAATCTTGTTGCTCTTAGCTTAATACATTATTGATATTATTACTGCATATGTTAGTGTATATCATTGACAAAGGTTATTCAAGTGGTGTTTTGACTTCTTCAAATAGGGGGAGATTGTTGGGTCCATTGGTCCCAATGTCCTAGATTTGTAAGAAGTCAAACAAGTTAATGATATACATATAGTTGTATTTGATGTATGTTTAAGTTCATGCATGCAAGTTTGTCTATGTTATATTTATTGGACAGGTGGTTCAAGTGATATTGATAGGTGAACTCAAAGAAGCTAACTGAATATACAGGAATTTTCCTAAGTCCACAGGCGTTGAGTGAGGCAAGCTCACTAACCGCCAAACATCAAGGCTGTTGCTGGAGAAACAGGAAAAATGACTAAGTCCATAGGCATTGAGTGAGGCTTATACACTCAATTCCATATAGCTAATAGTGCTGAGTGAAGTTAGGACAGTCAAAGAAAAAAATGATTAAGTACAAAAGTGTCAACACACTTCACAACTATGTCGACACCTTTGTAGGAGAAATGTCGACAGATCAAGTAAGCTTTGTCGAGACACTTCAGTTATCTCGACACCTTGAAGATTCAAGACAGTAGTGTCGAGAAAAGTAAGTTATCTTGACCCCTTGAAGGATCAAGTCAGCTGTGTCGAGATAATTTAGTTATCTCGACACCTTGAATATTCAAGACAGCAATGTCGAGACAAGTTAGTTATCTTGACACCTTGAAGTATCAAGTCAGCTGTGTCGAGACAATTTGGTTATCTCGACACAATGAAGATTAAGTCAGAAGAGTCGAGACAAGTCAAATATCTCGACACCTTAAAGCTCAGGACAGTAGTGTCAAGACAATACAACTGTCTCGATACAATGATGAGTCCTCTTTATATACCTATTTTCGGACTCATCTAGGCTTATTTTCTTGTCTTTGCACACTGTTTAGCGTCATTTGCACTTCTTTTGGTTCGCTACGGTTTTCCACGTCTTGTGCACTTTATTAGCCTATTTCCGCGTGTGTGTGTATTTCCCTTTTTGCTTGCATATTATTTATGTCTGTGACTGCCATGATCGACATCCCGTCCAGTTTTCCTGCAGGTTCTGGGATCGTGTGGGCGTCCGGCATCGGACTTTCACCATTTTTGGCAAAGGAGTCAATGGTCGTGCGTTTTTACCTACGCACGACCATCGACCTCTTTGGCGCACGATCATCGGTCGTGCGCAGTCTTGACCTCTCCTGTGAAAGTTCTGTCCCGGCATATCGCACGATCACCAGCCATACCGCGCACGATCACTGCTCGTGCGCTGCCGGTCGTGCGCAGTCATGATATCTCTTTCCACTTTTCTGCCTCCATATCGCACGATCACTGACCATATCGCGCACGACCATTGGTCGTGCGCCAGTGATCGTGCGCGCTGTTTAATTCTGTCTTCTATAAATAGCGCAGGTTTCGCCCTATTCCGGATCGCTCGACACTTTTCGCCGTATTTCGTCCCCGACGAGGGCTTCCTCCGTCCCCCTTCATCCTCCACCTTAGGGAGGGTCTCTAGGCAAGCTTTCAACGCCAAATCAACACCGGAGCATCCTCTCGGCCTCCTCCTTCATCCTTGAGCTTCAAGCGGAGTTTTGACCTAGCTTTCTTCATCAAGCTAGGAGGAGCTGGAGCCGCAATCTACGGGTCATTTCAACGAAGAAGACGGGTCCATTGGGAGTGAGTGACAGCCTCCTCTACCCCGGACGCAGTTGAGGACCGAGCTTGAACTCGGATTGACAACCCGGGATTCCAACCGTGAACCCTCAATAAGGCTTCGGATTCGGTCGATTCGCACACCTCTTCCTCTTGTTGTTGTTAGCTTAGTTATTTTCCTTGTATTGATGAAGTACGCTTATTGTAATTAACGCTTATGCTAAATCATGTCTATGTGATTTGTATTTTCGTTATTTATTGCTTGAGGTGCGCCTTATTACTCCACCATCCATCCACCCTTGCCGCACTAGCAATTGCTAGTGGCGTGCGTTGCGAAGAGGTGCACACGACCCTCATTTCGCCATTCTCACCACCTCATCCGCTAGCCTACTCTTCCATCCGCCAAGCGATTCGGTGCATAGCGGCCCGTGTAGTTTCCATCCCGCCTGGCGAAGCAGTGCATAGCGGCCTGCATAGTAGGATTTCCGCCGTTCTCTCCACCTCATACGCTTGCCTACTCGCCCATCCGCCTAGCGATTCGGTGCATTGCGGCCCGACTAGTCTTCCATCCCGCCTGGCGAAGCTTTGCATAGCGGTATTGCATAGGAGTAGCTTGTAGATTTTACTTCCTGTTTCCGCAACCATCTAAACCCCCCTTTTAGATCCGACCCGAGGACTTCAATCTCAAGTCCGCCTCGACATTAACTCATCCCTTACTGTGTTCCTCAAGAGACAGACACTCGGGGATTTATTCCCAAACTTTATTACTTGTGCGACCGGTGCGCTTGCCGTAATTCCACGCATCAAGTTTTTGGCGCCGTTGCCGGGGAGCATAGTCGTTTGAGTTTTTCGAGAGGAAGATTTGAGATAGTTGCCCTTTCCATTTGTATATTTCATGTTTTATTTTTGTTTTGGTTTTTAGTTGTTGTTTTCATTTATTTATTATATTTTATTCCCTTTCTAGTTTTTATTTTGCTATAGCAGGCTGTTCCACTCTTTATTTGCTTGCGAGTATTTAATTTTTGCTTAGAAAATCTCTCGTGGTGAATTCTTTCTTGCTGCACCATGTATTCTTATGCGAATATCCGTTGCCGTTGGTGCGGGGATTATGGGCATAGCAGTGATGAGTGCTCCACTGAAGAATGGGAGCATAATTCTCGTGGTTCAGTGTATGGAGCACCGTTGTCTTATGGTACTTCATACACCGTACCCCAGTCTTATGGTCACTACTCTTCTCCGCCTACACCTTTTTCATATTCCTCTCCGGTCCCACCTGGACCGAGGAGTAATGGAAAACGGTGTTTGTGTTGTCATAGCACCGACCATGTGTTGAAAGATTGCGCAGAATTTCAGCGCCAGTTGGAGGCGGATGATGAACCGGATATCCGGACTGTCTCATCCACCTCTCAAAGGGCTGCTCCTTCTGATTCTGATGATGTATCCGCAGTACCACCTTGTCTATGGGGGACTGCTGTGGATACACCCATCAGACTTTCTACTGATCGATGTGACGACATTGTGGTACCGTCGCCCTCTATACCTTCTTCCCCTCTCCTTGATTCACCCCCGGAGGAACCTGCGCATATTATCTCTGATGATGTTGCTCCTCCGCTTTCTTTGCATGAATTACCTACTCCCATTTCTAGTGAGTTGGTTGATGATGTTGTGCCCTTTGGAAATTGGGAACATGAGGATGCGCCGTGGTGTGACGAGGACATTATTCTCATCAATGGTGAGTACTATGTCTTGGAACACCGTGACGTACCGAGGTGTGATGAGGAAATCCTTGCCGGCGAGGAGGTTTCGACTTCCTTGTTGGATGAGGGGGTCCAAACCACCACCGAGGACCTCGTGGTCTCAGTTTCCCCTCGCCATGACTCCTATGACACCGACAGTGATCTATGTTTGGATCCTGCTGAGAGTGATTCCGGGATCACTCTCCCTATTTCTGCTTCTTTTAGTTTTTCTTCTCCTTTATTCCTTGACCCCCCTTCTCCTTCTGCGCCTGTGCGGGTTGACTCCATGCAGGTGAGTTGGGTTGACATTGAGCCTTGCGCTCAGGTTGTCGGCGAGTGCCTCAGCTTGCATGAGGAGTTTCCTACTCCTTTTGCAGTTGAAGCCTCTACCTACACCTTCGCCCCCAACGAGCTTGTGGTGGACGATACCTTGCTAGGCAAGGATTTGTTTTGTGGTGAGATGAGTGAGGACCAGTGCTCCTCCTCATCTTACTTCCTATTTCCTCTACCTGTGCGTCGCAGGTATTATTACTCAGGTAGAGGGGTAACTGTTCTATCACCGTATCGGTACCCATTACCGACACGGATATTAGGACAGTTACCTGTGCATTTTCTATTTCATAGGCCCATTAGCTAGAACTGTTTAGAATTTAATAAGTCGTGCTGGGATGACAATAACCCCAGTGCTTATCTTTCATTTTCTGCATTTTTTTTTATGTCTAGCTTAGTTTAGTATTTCTTTTTGTATATTTTTCTTTTGTTTTTGCGGAGCTCACCCCTGCAGGTATTCATGGAAACTACGCATTGGCGGGGTTGTGATTCTTCGTTTGGCGGGCCTGCTGCTACTTTCCACGCGTCTTCTGGTATGCTCACTAGCTGAGCATTGGGTAACCTCTTCCCTTAGCTCATTCTGATTTTAATTTCTATATCATTTGCTGTGTAGTTTAGTCTAAGTCTGGGGGAGAGCATGTTTACCTTTTGCACGTGCACATTTCTTTTGCATACTAGAAGCTTTTCGTGTTTTATTTTGTTTATGTTCATTGCATCGCACACCACTACACCCACATGAGCGCGTGCTTAGCTGTTACCGTGCCGCGAGTTGAACTTGTATCTTTGTTAGATTTGGAAAATTTCTATGCTAGTTTAGGATTGTGCGACGGAGTAAAATGTTGGCCTTGCTGTGTTTCTAGTCAACTGCTCTCGTTTTGTATAGAAATTTGTGTAGATTTAATTTTTTCGTATGCTTATAGTTTTATATTTTTCTATTTGCGTACATATTTCTTATTCTATTCAAAAGTTGGTGAATCCGGTGTGAATCAAACGGTAGTGTAGGAATGTGTGTAGCCGCCACTAGACTCGTATTGCTTGAGACGGGAGGAAGGATTATCTTTCTCGGTTGCTAAGAACTTGCCCCAAGCTATTCTTGAAGCATTGGTACATGGTTAGTCTAGCGTGAGCATGATGTAGGCCACCTTTTGGCCCGGTTGAGCTTTGTACCCATTCCTAACATCGCCCTTGCTAGCCCCTTTGTGTCTACCCTTCCTTTTGATTCAGCTCCACTATATTCGCCAAAGCCTCATAGCTGATCCTAGTCGCACACCCAAGTCGAGCTTAGTGTTTTATATTTTCATGTTGGGTTGTGATGTGGTATTTTTTATTCGTGAAAATGTGGAAGCGCGCCCAAGTTTTATTTGCTGAAATTGTATATTGTGAAAAGAAAAAGTTTACAAAGAAAAATATTTGAAAAAGAGAAAAAGTGAAAATGAAAAGTGAAAAGAAAAAGTTTGATTGAAAATCTTTATTTGAGATGATTTGGATTTGGAGTAGGCGGTGCACACACCCATTTAGTAAAAGTTAAGTCTGGGGGTGTGGTGCACCCGTGTTTATTTTGTGGGCAGCGGGTACTAGTTTTGTACGTTAGCTCATTTGGGTTAGGTGCATACCCTTCATGTTTATCCTTGTTTTCCTCACCGTAACCCAAGCCCCATTATTACCCGAAGTCCTACGGACTTGCGCTTGAGTTGACTAGTGCCGTGGAGAGAGTGCGAACGGGGAAGCTTATGGTTTCCGACATTGGTGGATTCCTTTGGGGGTAATCTTGAGCCCCGGTCTTCGGCAATGCTCACCTTAGTGGCCTGTCTACTTTCTTCCTGCGTAGGACCGGATGATTCACCGTGATTCCAATTTTGAGTAATAATAAATATTTGATACGCATTGTGAAAAATATAAAATATTTTGTATACTTAAAAATTTCCTCTACTTTATTTTTATGCACGCGAGCATGCGACTTCGCATGGTACTCCGTTTTGCAATTTCTTTGTTAGCTAGTTCATTTTCCCTGTCTGCTTAGGTTTTGTTTGCTCGGGATGCGCAAACTGTTAAGTCTGGGGGTGTGATGAGTCCTCTTTATATACCTATTTTCGGACTCATCTAGGCTTATTTTCTTGTCTTTGCACACTGTTTAGCGTCATTTGCACTTCTTTTGGTTCGCTACGGTTTTCCACGTCTTATGCACTTTATTAGCCTATTTCCGCGTGTGTGTGTATTTCCCTTTTTGCTTGCATATTATTTATGTCTGTGACTGCCATGATCGACATCCCGTCCAGTTTTCCTGCAGGTTCTGGGATCGTGTGTGCGTCCGGCATCGGACTTTCACCATTTTTGGCAAAGGAGTCAATGGTCGTGCGTTTTTACCTACGCACGACCATCGACCTCTTTGGCGCACGATCATCGGTCGTGCGCAGTCTTGACCTCTCCTGTGAAAGTTCTGTCCCGGCATATCGCATGATCACCAGCCATACCGTGCACGATCACTACTCGTGCGCTGCCGGTCGTGCGCAGTCATGATATCTCTTTCCACTTTTCTGCCTCCATATCGCACGATCACTGACCATATCGCGCACGACCATTGGTCGTGCGCCAGTGATCGTGCGCGCTGTTTAATTCTGTCTTCTATAAATAGCGCAGGTTTCGCCCTATTCCGGATCGCTCAACACTTTCCGCCGTATTTCGTCCCCGGCGAGGGCTTCCTCCGTCCCCCTTCATCCTCCACCTTAGGGAGGGTCTCCGGGCAAGCTTTCAACGCCAAATCAACGCCGGAGCATCCTCTCGGCCTCCTCCTTCATCCTTGAGCTTCAAGCGGAGTTTTGACCTAGCTTTCTTCATCAAGCTAGGAGGAGCTGGAGCCGCAATCTACAGGTCATTTCAACGAAGAAGACGGGTCCATTGGGAGTGAGTGACAGCCTCCTCTACCCCGGACGCAGTTGAGGACCGAGCTTGAACTCGGATTGACAACCCGGGATTCCAACCGTGAACCCTCAATAAGGCTTCGGATTCGGTCGATTCGCACACCTCTTCCTCTTGTTGTTGTTAGCTTAGTTATTTTCCTTGTATTGATGAAGTACGCTTATTGTAATTAACGCTTGTGCTAAATCATGTCTATGTGATTTGTATTTTCGTTATTTATTGCTTGAGGTGCGCCTTATTACTCCACCATCCATCCACCCTTGCCGCACTAGCAATTGCTAGTGGCGTGCGTTGCGAAGAGGTGCACACGACCCTCATTCCGCCATTCTCACCACCTCATCCGCTAGCCTACTCTTCCATCCGCCAAGCGATTCGGTGCATAGCGGCCCGTGTAGTTTCCATCCCGCCTGGCGAAGCAGTGCATAGCGGCCTGCATAGTAGGATTTCTGCCGTTCTCTCCACCTCATACGCTTGCCTACTCGCCCATCCGCCTAGCGATTCGGTGCATTACGACCCGACTAGTCTTCCATCCCGCCTGGCGAAGCTTTGCATAGCGGCATTGCATAGGAGTAGCTTGTAGATTTTACTTCCTGTTTCCGCAACCATCTAAACCCCCCTTTTAGATCCGACCCGAGGACTTCAATCTCAAGTCCGCCTCGACATTAACTCATCCCTTACTGTGTTCCTCAAGAGAGCGACACTCGGGGATTTATTCCCAAACTTTATTACTTGTGCGACCGGTGCGCTTGCCGTAATTCCACGCATCATACAATGAAGAACTGAAGTGAAGACTCAAAGATGTCAACACCATCAGGCAGAACATAATTATTCTAAGTCCAAAATCATTGAGTGAAGTCAGCACACTCAATGCCATCAAGCCAGAATCATTGAGTGAAGTCAACAGACTCAACGCCATCAGGCAGAACAGAATTATTCTAAGTCCAGAATTATTGAGTGAAGCCAGTTCATTTAACACACTCAACGCCAAGGTTGATGAAGAACCATGTGACAAAGCTAAGTCTAAAAGCGTTGAGTGAAGGCCATTAACTCAATGCCTAACAGAGCTGAAACATTTCTAACTCCAGATTCGTTGAGTATTGCTCATTCACTAAACTCCACTCAACATCTGAGTGGATTCTGAGAATTTGGCTAAGTCCACAAAGGGTGATGTCATCAAAGTCAATAAGTCAATGAATTTCAACTTCATTATGAAAGTGCTGGAAATAATCTCTTACGTCATCGTCAGTCTGCTGTTAATCCCAATATATAAAGCTAAGGATATAATCAGATGTTAAAGAAGTGACACGTTTCAATCAACTCGCCAGATGAAAAGATTATAAATAGAAGCTGAGATCTGGATCGAAACAACTTTTTGACAGATTAATTCATTTCGAAAAAAGAGGAGTAGGAGTTCGTCGTCTTCGCCTACCATTGTTACAGAAACAAAAGCTTCAATTCGTAAAATCTGAAGGTTTCTAAGATAGCTAAAGTAATCGACATCCGCTTTAGCAAGTACAGAGGATTATTATAAGGAAGAGGAATCAGTCAGGCAAGCCCTAACTAAAAGTTACTTCTCGATTCAATCTAAGCCAAATATGAAGATCATTATCTGAATCAAAGAAGAAGAAGATATCTGTTCCAAATTCTCTCTAGACAGAAGGGAAGGTAGAGGAATTACTATCTTCCTTACAGCAAAGGCCGCAGATCATTGAAGATATTCTTTCTTATTGTTGTGGAGAAGACAGGGCTGAAATTCTCTCAGCTCCGAAAGTAATTGACTTAGAGATTAATTTCTCTTGAGTCAAATCATCATACCCCCCAATATCTGGTGGATCTATTCAAAGATCTGTATATAGGAATAGGTTAAATAGGCTGTGGAGGATCTGTGTTGTAAGGCCTAAATTATAAAGGCTGTGTGTGGATCCAGTGTTGGATCTGTGTGGGCTTATATCCCAGCCTGTGTTGAGGGCATTTGTGCCTGTGTAAGATTGAAAGATAGGGGTTAGACCTGATTTGCTCTAGGGGGGGGGGTGAATAGAGTAATTAAAAATTTTGGCTGTTTTAAAATTTATCAGAGTAAAATAGGTGATACCAATAGTTGTAACAGGAAATGGAAATAATCTAAGCTAATCTATCACATCACAACAAAAAAAGGAAAATGATCAACAAGCCAACACAAGAATTTTATAGTGGTTCCCCAAACTAGGTACATCCACTCTTCTACCACTATGGTAGGAATCCACTATCAGGTTTTTGTTCAGGTTACTACCACCACAAGATCTATTTCAAGAGAGATCTCACAACCATTTAGGCTTTTGATCAGGTGCCTAAAAACCAACAATAAACTTTTGAAGGGAGTTAATAAACCCTTTTTACAGGAGGTGAGAGAGATGGTGATGTCTTCTCTTTTCTCTATACAATAGAGAAGACTTTCTGATTCTATTGTCAAGACTCCTTCTAAAATGTTGAATGGTTCAGAAAGCTTGGAGCCTTGCTCAGGGTGTAGGTCTTCAGCCTTGTCTTGAAAGATCCTGATACTTTCTGACTGATTCAAAGTTGTCCTTGAATGTTCCTGGAGGAGAAGTTGAAGAAGACTCTTGATATATGATTATTTTTCTTCTTCAGGTTTCAGTAAGATCAAAGGAAAACAAAATGTTTTCTGCACAGAGAGAAAGAGAGAGTTCTGTATGTTGTTCAGTGTCTCTTCTCTGTATTCTCAGTACTGTCTGGACTGTGTATGCAAGGAGTGCCGTCTGAAAAGAGAAAATCTCTTTTATATTTACTGTCCAAATTATCCTTTGAAATTTGAATTCAAAGCATTAATTACTGACTTATCTGGAGAATGAAACGGCTGGAATATTTGACTTAAATGAGTTTCTCCAACTATCTTATTAAAATAAGCAAGTAATTAACCCTGATGAAGACCATAATTAATACTGCCAATAATGGCTATATTAAGGAGAATATGAGCATTAATTACTCATAGAATTAATGCTAAATGATCTAATAAATAAGGACAGAAATAAGGAAAGCTTCTCATTCTAACTCGGGACAGAATTCGTCGACCTCCGAACAGATTTCGTCGACTGGAGTTCCAAGTTCGTCGACCTTATAATTCCTATTAATCGACCTGAGCTCTAAGAACTGCATTCTGGAAATAACTTGCCAATTCTGCACTCTAAGTCCGTCGAGATGAGAATCTGTCTGAATGAAGAGATCATTGGCCTGAGCTCGAATATCGTTGAGCTCAACTCAGAGAAAGAATTCTGAGTTCGTCGATCTGAGATCGACGATCGACGAGCTGAGTTTGAAGAATTTCAAACTGATAATTTTGAACTATGAATTCTTCTAAGTCTGCGACTTCTGAGGTCCTCTGCTGGCTGGTCCATAAAGGTTGAACCTAAAGACTAGCCTAAACTCTAGGACTCATAGACTTGACCCTGACTATTCAATATGGGTCAAACTCATCCTAATTAGTGAACCTAGCCCAAATCCAAACTAGGGATCCAACAATCTCCTCATATTTGGGTGAGGTCACTAATACAAATAAAAGAAAACAATCACGAAGTAGAATAAAATATATCTGGCAGAAAATAAAACATCCAGCAGATATGTACAAAGGTGCTTCATGATTAACAAATAGAGTTCAGAAAATAAAAACTAAACACAATAGCCATTTGTTCTTCTTTGACTTCTCTTTGTCAATTTTATAAGATTTCTCACATGGCTATTTGAAAATAATTTCTCTATTTGGATTTGCAGCTTCTTTCTTTCACATTATCATGTCTGATGCTCCAATTATATTGCATGAGGTGGCTCTTGGTACTACTGCTTTAGGATGCAAACTCATATAATCATCTACATTGAAAAATTTATCAGCTTTAGCATACCTCTTGAGTTCTTCTTTCCTGTAAGATGACATTGTTTACTATTGAGATGGATCTTTTCCTTCAGTTTTAGCTTTATTGATCATAGAAAGTCCAATCAGCTCTTGAAACCAGGCCATTTTTGCAGTTGTTTCTTGTTCTAGATCTACAAATAGGATAGGTGGAGATTCTGGCCTTTTAGGACTAGAGTCCTTCTTTGAATCATCAGTAGATGCTGAAGTACCTTTCTTATCTGTAGCAGGAGGAGGCAAGCACTGAGAGGATTGCTGCTGACTGCTGCCATGAGAACTAGGCTTGGAGTGTCTCTGATATGTTTTATTAACTGGTGCTGATCTTAGAGAAGCACTTCTAGAGGCCCCAGCTGATGGAGGAGGAGGAGGGTCTTTCCTAAAGTGCTTAGGAGGAGACCTATACCTTCTTCTCTTCTTCCTTTATTTTTGCTCATTTTTTGACAACCACATCCACTGTGGCATCCCAGGATAAGGTGTAATCTTTTGCAAAATTTAGTAGGGAGTATCATGTGTAGGATTTCGCTTGGGAGTAGCCTTGGGAACAACTTTCCTTTTCTTAGTAATCTTCTTATTTGCCTTTGGATCATCAGATTCATCAGAGTCTTCATCATCATTATCTTCATCAGAAGATTCTGGAGGATTATCATACATAGCATCAATCTCTTCAATCAGCTTAGATTGATCTTTCTTAAGAGATACTGGTTGTATAATCTCAGTTTCTGTATCAGCCATATCAGGAGCATTCTGAATATTTCCAAGTTCTTGTGCAACATTAGGGCTTATTGGTGAAGTATAACATACTATGGCCATGGATTGCTCTTGAAAAACTTTTGGAAGATAATATATATATGCATAAGAAGACTTTAATAACCCAAATAAATCTACTATGGGATTGACAAAACAATCACCAACAGCCAAAACCTCTGGCAGATCAACTTGCTCATCTATACAAGACATATCGATATCAACTGTCTCAGCTTGTGTAATAAAATTTACATCTGCATCTGCATCTGTAGGCTCATTGAACTATAAAACTGCTGTTGTTGCTGCATCTACTGGAGGAGAGGAGACTGGAGCTTCTTCATTAGATATCTCCCCCTGCTTGGTTTTAGAGGGTCCTGATGATGTAGGCCCGCTCTTTCGAGCGTTTTGGTGGCCGACAAATTAACGCGACGCTCTCGAATAATTCTCACGTTACACTCTAGCATTTAACGTCGCAGCGGTTTAATTAATATAATTACTAAACAACAATTACGGAGGGTTCGCAAAGCCCTTCAAGATAGTACCAAGGCGATAGGCCAAGGTCCTCTCAAGCGAAAAGAACCCACACGGTTCGATCGAGCGTGTTGTACCAAAAGAGAAACCACCGAAAACAAAAGATTCGGGCAAGGGTGGTTCTCTCCCAACAAAATACAAACGAGGGCCGCCACGCCTCACGAACTTAAACGAAAATACGATAAGCAAGAAAATAACTAAAATAAAATAAACCACGAAAAAATCAAGCGTTACACAAAATGCGCAATTTGCTAAAGCCACAAGATTTATCTAAGGAAGAGAAACACGTTAAGTAGAGATTTTCGTTACCCAACCTGATTGGATGAATCCGGTTACGCTCAACTAGAATCGTTCCTCAACGGCACCACCAGAGATACGCTGGAGGGAGAGAAATTCGTCGTCTTCTTCGTGTCACGCTGTATTTGGAAAAGTCCCGGCGGAATCTTCTAAATATGGAAACAAATATCTCCAAATAAGGCAGGAGAGAGAAAAGGTGGTGGATTGAGAAATATTTAAGGAATGAAATATTTCTAGTATGGTAGGCTAAGAGCTTAATTTGGAAAGTGATATTTGGATATGGGATGGGGATGAGGAAGGGGTCGGGCTTGTTGGTGTTGGTGGTTGGCGGCTAATATTTTGTGGTGGAGGGAGGGGCTCGGGTTGTTGGAGTTTGGTGGTGGCCGGTTTTGTGAGAGAGGAGGTGGCGGCTTGGAGGTTGGAGGAGGGGTCGGGTTTGCAAGGGAGTAGAGGAAAGGAAGAAGGAGGGAGGCCGAGATTGAGAGGGGAGGAGAGGTGGCCGGCGGCCAAAGAGGAAGAAGAAGGAGGAGGGCCGAAACTTGCCTTGGAGAGGAGGGGGATTTCAATTCTTGAAATTGGTTTTCTTTTCATTCATTCACTAATTAAAACATGAAGGTTACATGCCTATATATAGGCTACACCACTCAATCTCCCTCCAAACAAACTTCAAAAATTCAAAATTCAAATTGAACATATGATGGTTATATGCACCCATCATAGTTCATAAAATGAAATAATTAAAATACTACATGATGGTTATACACACCCATCATTACACATGAAATGGAAATTAAAAACATGAAATTAAATAACATTGCAAAAATAAAACAAAGCATAAAAATTAATTAATAATTAATAATTATTTATTAATAATAATTATTAATTATTATTAATATGTTGGCTTGCGTTCAGGACGGGTATTATGACGATGCTCCACATGAACATCCGTAAGCACGCCATCGCCGTCTTTAAAATGTTGCGGGCCGTCGTCTCCATCAATCGGGTCACCATCATCATCAGAGGGAGGACGCTCCTTGGCGACATATCGTGGGGAGTCAGCTCCATCAATCGGGTCACCATCATCATCTGAGGGAGGACGCTCCTTGGCGACATATCGTGGGGAGTCAGCTCCATCAATCCTCCCCCTCTTAAAACGACTCATCACTGATGAGTATGCCTGCGAGTACTCGTCTGGGAGGTCATCGGCGAGAAAGAAGAACCTGTATGAAATAAGGTGGTCTTGGAAGGACCTCAAATATGCATTAGCCAAAAAAGGAAAAAGAATTTCAACAACATCCACCAACATACCTCCGATGGAGACCGAGAAGGAGAACGATCCTAGAAAACTATCACCACTAAACCCAATTGAAAACATAGTGGAAAATATATACGGAGAGGTAGACATTTCAAGTGGCATTAAAGCATAAAGCGTAAAATATGTAACGATGAAAATAGGAGCTATGCCCCAATCAGTGGAAAATTTTATTAGAAACGTCATGTCACCATATTTCCGTAAAATCCGTAAAAAGTAGACTAGTCGATTCGTTAATATTTCTAAGGTGCCCAGGGGCATCCGTTTGGGGGTGAGACAAACCAAAACCAAATCTTTCATATAGCGGTGGAAGATTATTTGATACAACATAGCAAGTAATTTAATGGACACATTTAGAAGGATCAAGAAATGAAAAATGCGCCTAATTAAATTAAAACCATGAGGGGAGAACCCATGTGCAACATGAATGGAATTAATAGTTGAAAATAACAGAATTAAGTTAGGTGGCACGGGCTCTTTCAGTTCAAAAATCAAATCAGTGGAGTCTAATGTTATCGTTTTAAATTTGGTATTAAAATTAGATTTAAAATATCATAATAATAGGCTTTCAGAAAATGCTCGTCACCAACTACGTTCACCCACATCTTTATAAGTAAGTCTAACGGGAAGGCGGGAATAATAAACTTCTCTAAATATAGAGGGCTAAAAATGACGAACTCATCTACTCGAGCTAAGGGTACCGGAGGGAGAGTCGACAGGGTTGACTCCGTAGGGGGAACCAAGTCACACTCAACGTCAAAACATGGATTAAGCGTCCAGGAGAACGCCTCCGGTTGAAAGCCATTAAAATCAAAAGTAAACTCGAATAGTGGATTCGTCCTCACTAAAAACTCATCCTCATTTAACTTTTCACCACAGAATGAATCCACCAAATCAGCCGACATGTCTTCTAACGCATTAGATATTTTATTCAATTTAGCTTCAGTGATCGTCCCTAAGGTAGGCAAATTTATATTTGATAAAACTTCTAAACTACCTTGGGTCTCAGGCAAAAGAGCTGTCATCAAAGAAAAATCTATCGGGCCCTCAGTGCTACCGTCATCCAAAGATAATATTTCCTTGCGGGGTAAATCTACTACAGCTTCACATTCTATGTCGACCAATTCTTCCCATGAGGTGGGGACATCGTCTAAGTCAGCAATAGGGGATGGGCAAATTGAATCCAGGGGAGTATAAAAATTATCTCGAATCCCAAGCAGCGATGATAACGTCAAAGGACTAACTCTCGGATGTATAACACTAAGCTTATCCCAAACTGAACATCCATCCCAAGGTGACTCTTCCAATACCGTAGAAATATCTAATAAGCCTGGGTCAACCTTAATAATGTCGGGTCCTAGCAAGTCATCACCTAATTCAGTAACGGGTACGCTCTCAGCTTCGGATGACTCTACCGACTCTGTTGGAACGTCTTCTGAATCAGGGTCATCAGAAGACTCCATGACTAAAATATCGTCAAAGGGGATTGGAGATGATTCCTCAGGGGAGAAATCCTCATCTAAATCACTAGGATATCCAGTATCCTCATCGTCACTAAAAGCGTTAGTGAAACTTGCCTCGTCCTCAATGACAGGCTCAGTCCTAATCACATCCTCAGGTTCAACAGGAGAGTCAAACACTATCGTAAGTGAAGGAAGACTCTCACCTAGCTGATTAACTTCATCATCTAGAGATTCTATATCCACATAGGAATCCTCAGAGGTATCAGTCACTATATCAGAGGGCTTAGATGTCGAGGCTAACGAAGCAAACACCCTAATAGTAACCTCTTTCGAGTTCAAATTTTGGGGTCCAAATGGCTTATGTTCCCTATAGGTGGGACAAGACACACTTTGGGTATTACTACCTCTCTGGGGATATGATCTATCCTGAGGCGTAGGGTCACTCCTATAAGCAGATACGGGTCTAGTGCCGTAACTATTCGTACTAACGGGTGTGGTGCTATTAGTGCACAGGTAGGCGGGATCAAATTGATCCGAGAGGAGGCTACGCATGTGCGGCCAAGCATAACGATAGCTACCAACACGACGCTCTTCGTTTAACCAAAATAATCGGGCTCCACCAACTAATCGCTCTCGGGCAAAGTTAACCTTCTCGTAGTCATCCCAAAAGTGACAATTAAAATAAAATTCTATACCCTTAAGCCAATCCCTAAAAATTTTAGGACACCCTAAACCGTCATACGTGGGGGTCCTACTAAATGTGGGAGGATAAGTGTGGGAATGAGTAGCATATACGTCATAGGCCATCTTAGCGCGAACCGGGGAGAAAATTCACCCGGACTTAGTGCATGTGCAAGGAAAAGGGTACCGGGACAACTTAACTCTAACGAAAATGGAATTGTTCCCGCTTAACCACTAGGGTCTTAAATATGATAAAATAGGGTTTTTGCTGGAAAAATATGAGGATCATTAAAAAATTTTGCTGGATTTTTTTTTACTGAGAAAATAAAAAATCTAGGCTGCTATTGGCACACCAAATACTAAATTTCAAATTTATTAATAAAAATTAATACTTAATGAAAAATAAATTTTTTTTTGATTTTCTTACTAATAATTAGATGGATAAATTCCAGAAATTTTAAATTTTAAATTTTAAGAAAATTAAAATTTCTTAAGGTCGCTATTTGCAGACCAACTATTAAATTTTAAAATAACTTAATAAAAATAATGACTTAATGAAAAATAATTTTTTTTGATTTCTTATTAAAAATAAGATAGAGAATTTCCAGAATTTTATTTTTTTAGATTTTGAGAAAAATTATAAATTTTGAATTTGGAATTGGAAATTGGAAATTTAAAATTTGAAATTTTGAATTTTGAATTTTGAAATTGGAAATTTCAAATTTGAATTTTAAATTTTTTATTTTGAAATTTGAAATTTGAATTTTAAATTTTGAAATTTGAAATTGAAATTCGAAATTTGAAATTTGAAATTTGGAATTTGAAATTTTAAATTTGAATTTTAAATTTTGAAATTTGAAATTGAAATTCTAAATTTGAAATTTGAAATTTGAAATTTGGAATTTGAAATTTGAAATTTTAATTTTGAATTTTGAAATTCAAAATTCAAAATTTGAAATTTGAATTTTGAATTTTGAATTTTGAAATTTCGAAATTGGAAATTTGAGATTTGAAATTTGAAATTTTAAATTTGAATTTTGAAATTCGAAATTTGAAATTCAAAATTGCAAATTTGAAATTTAAAATTTAAAATTTGAATTTTGAATTTTGAATTTTAAATTTTGAGAGGGGTGGATTGCCAATTAGGAAATTGACGAGAACCTCCCTCTGATACCAAATTGTTGTAGGCCCGCTCTTTCGAGCGTTTTGGTGGCCGACAAATTAACGCGACGCTCTCGAATAATTCTCACGTTACACTCTAGCATTTAACGTCGCAGCGGTTTAATTAATATAATTACTAAACAACAATTACGGAGGGTTCGCAAAGCCCTTCAAGATAGTACCAAGGCGATAGGCCAAGGTCCTCTCAAGCGAAAAGAACCCACACGGTTCGATCGAGCGTGTTGTACCAAAAGAGAAACCACCGAAAACAAAAGATTCGGGCAAGGGTGGTTCTCTCCCAACAAAATACAAACGAGGGCCGCCACGCCTCACGAACTTAAACGAAAATACGATAAGCAAGACAATAACTAAAATAAAATAAACCACGAAAAAATCAAGCGTTACACAAAATGCGCAATTTGCTAAAGCCACAAGATTTATCTAAGGAAGAGAAACACGTTAAGTAGAGATTTTCGTTACCCAACCTGATTGGATGAATCCGGTTACGCTCAACTAGAATCATTCCTCAACGGCACCACCAGAGATACGCTGGAGGGAGAGAAATTTGTCGCCTTCTTCGTGTCACGCTGTATTTGAATAAGTCCCGGCAGAATCTTCTAAATATGGAAACAAATATCTCCAAATAAGGCAGGAGAGAGAAAAGGTAGTGGATTGAGAAATATTTAAGGAATGAAATATTTCTAGTATGGTAGGCTAAGAGCTTAATTTGGAAAGTGATATTTGGATTTAGGACGGGGATGAGGAAGGGGTCGGGCTTGTTGGTGTTGGTGGTTGGCGGCTAATATTTTGTGGTGGAGGGAGGGGCTCGGGTTGTTGGAGTTTGGTGGTGGCCGGTTTTGTGAGAGAGGAGGTGGTGGCTTGGAGGTTGGAGGAGGTGTCGGGTTTGCAAGGGAGTAGAGGAAAGGAAGAAGGAGGGAGGCCGAGATTGAGAGGGGAGGAGAGGTGGCCGGCGGCCAAAGAGGAAGAAGAAGGAGGGCCGAAACTTACCTTGGAGAGGAGGGGGATTTCAATTCTTGAAATTGGTTTTCTTTTCATTCATTCACTAATTAAAACATGAATGTTACATGCCTATATATAGGCTACACCACTCAATCTCCCTCCAAACAAACTTCAAAAATTCAAAATTCAAATTGAACATATGATGGTTATATGCACCCATCATAGTTCATGAAATGAAATAATTAAAATACTACATGATGGTTATACACACCCATCATTACACATGAAATGGAAATTAAAAACATGAAATTAAATAACATTGCAAAAATAAAACAAAGCATAAAAATTAATTAATAATTAATAATAATTATTAATTATTATTAATATGTTGGCTTGCGTTCAGGACGGGTATTATGACGATGCTCCACATGAACATCCGTAAGCACGCCATCGCCGTCTTTAAAATGTTGCGGGCCGTCATCTCCATCAATCGGGTCACCATCATCATCAGAGGGAGGACGCTCCTTGGCGACATATCGTGGGGAGTCAGCTCCATCAATCGGGTCACCATCATCATCTGAGGGAGGACGCTCCTTGGAGACATATCATGGGGAGTCAGCTCCATCACCTAAAGCCAGGTCCCCAGAAGATAGGACAGTAGGGGTAGCAGAAATGAGGTCAGATAGGGATGAAATAGATTCAACAAGAGGTTTAATGGCCTCTGCTATAAGATTTTTGAGAAGTGGAGTGATCAGTTCCAAAAGGGAAGGAATGGAAGGGGAATCCAATTATACAAACTCAGATGGTTTCTTAGTAGATACAAAAGGATGAAGGGAGGATGATGAGGGGAAAGGTGTGGTGTCTGTCATGGGCTCATCATGAGGTGATGGAGTGTTGATGGGAGACGATGATAAGAGATCAAAAGATGGAATAGATGAGAGGTTATGGAGGGGAAAGTCAGCAAGATGATTGGGAAGTGGGGATAGAGGTGGTGTGGTATGCTCTGGAGATTAAACTGGTGTTGGTTGATGTTCAGTAGATTGAATTGGTATTGGTTGATGTCTTGGAGATGTAGGTGGTGTTGGAATATGAGCTTGAAATATGGATGGTTGTTGGAGGGTTGATGAAGGAATTTGAACTTGTGGAGGTGTAGGTTGGTGTTGATGGGATGGAGGGGATGGAATTTTGATGGAGGGGACATCTTCTGGGGGTGGGGGATCAGTTGTCACAGCTCTGGTATCCTCAGAAGGTTTTGAAGAGGAAGAAGCCTTAGAAGGCTTTGAGATAGTCCTCTCCAATCTTCCAAATAAGGCACATGTTAGCCTTTTGGAAGCATTAATGAATATGGTCTGTGAGACCAGGGATTCAGTTGCCTTTTCCAGAAGAAAAATTCCCAAGATTCTCCCTAAACAAACTTCTTTCTTACTGTTCTTTTTCTTTATTAAATCAAACAGAATCTTAGCCCAATTCACTGGTTTCTTATTTACACCAACACACATTACCAGAAGCTGTTGCCTGGTAATATAATCATGGGCAGTATGCTTTCCTAGCAATACTTTGCCCACCACATCGACTAAAAACTTATATTAAGAAGACAAATGTTTCTTTAGCAGTTTATTAGGGTTCTCTCCAGTGTGACCCATTATATTCAACATTTCATCAAACTCAGAACTATCAATTTATAAATCTTCTTCACCGTTTATCAAAAAAAAATTCAGTTAAAACTGCGGGGGTTAGAGAAACTTGATTACCAAATATGGTGTCTGTCATCGTGTCGGCGTCTAGAGTTGAGGAGGTGAATACCCATTCTCTGATTTCAGTTACAGCTATCTTTATCCTGGTTTTCATGAAGGTTTTCAACTGTTGTTCCTCAAATAGCTTCAGTATATCCAAGAAAATCTGGTCAGAATGTTGAAAGGATTCAAAGTCTATATCGAATACTTTGTAAAACTTCATCGCGGAAAAAGAGCTCGCTGAAATCGCCATTGATCGCCTGTTAAAGGAAACAGAAAGATCAAGTGTGAGGGGAACAGAAAGCTCGGGATTGAGCTAGAAGAAAACCTGAAAGAAAGGGATAGATCTTAATTTACACTTGAATAATATATATGTTATGTAACATAAAAGGCACATCACAAAAATAAAGAAATAGAGCAAGCAATCCAGACAACACAAGGAAAATTATAGTGGTTCCCCAACCTGGGTACATCCACTCTTCTACCACCCTGGTAGGAATCCACTAGCAGGTTTTTGATCAAGTGACTGCTACCAATGAGATTTTGATCAGGTGCCTAAAAACCAACCCTCAAGTCTTTTGGAAGGAGACTTGTGAACCAGAATAATTTTGAAGGGAATTAAAACCCTGTACATAAGAGGGAAAGAGGTTGATGG
This sequence comes from Platanthera zijinensis, assembly GCA_039513925.1. Taxonomy (NCBI): domain Eukaryota; kingdom Viridiplantae; phylum Streptophyta; class Magnoliopsida; order Asparagales; family Orchidaceae; genus Platanthera; species Platanthera zijinensis. The sequence goes on from CM077086.1 coordinate 144,064,885, forward strand.
AAGTCTTCTCTTTTCTCAAATCAACTTGAGAAGACTATGTGGATTTCGATGTTGTCAAAGCTCCCCCTGAGATGTTTATCTGTTCAGTAAAGAAGGAAGCTTTCCTTCAGGGTGTAGGCCTTCAAATTGATGTTGATCTCCAGCAAACTTTCTAGACTAATATTGATTTATGTCTCTTGAAAGCCTGGAGAAGATGATGAAGAACACTGTATGAAAGAGAACTGTGTTGTGTTCTTCAGAATCTCTATTCTGACATCTGCATTGTCTTGTTCTTAGTCACTTCTTTTTCTTATTGTATTTCCTACAAACTTCCAAAACTGTATATATTCCCCCTAGCCGTAATTCAAATGTTTGAATTAATTCTATCTTGAAATGCCAGAGGCATTCCCGAGAGAGAAAGATTCCTGGGGAATTAATCACATTAAATGCTGCTGTTAAACGACTATATACATTAAATCAGAGAGATATTAAATGCCTTAATAAATTCTTCCAGCTGTTGAAATCTGTCTGAAAAACTGCATAGGAAATCGTCGACCTCACTTCAGAGATCGTCGACCTTAATAACCTTTGCATTGAGCTGAGATTCTGTCTTGAGATCAGCGATCGTCGACCAGAGCTCGGAGATCGTCGATATCAACTCAGAGATAGAACTCTGAGTTCGTCGACCTGAATTCGATTATCGTCGAGCTGAGTTCGACTATCGTCGAACTGAATTTCTTCTCTTGACAAAACTGATTTCTGCATGATTTCTTTTCTGTAACATTTCTTTGGAGTTCTTTTGAGGCAGACCTAGAAATAATCCTATGACCCTGACTATACATTTTGGGTCAATCTAAAAACATCCTAATAGTATTCCTTGCCCAAATCCAAACTAGGGTTATAACAAAACCTAGTTATAAGATTTTCAGAATATGAAGCGTCAAACTCCGTCCTGCGAAATAAACAAAATTCTTCGATTTGAGGTTGACGAAATATTTTATTGACAATAGAGTTCGTCTATCTCAGTCTGAAGAAGGGAAAACTTTTCATCGTTCTCAAGTCGACGAAAAATTTCTAAGCAGTATCGTCATTCTCTGGTCGACGAATAAAACTTCACACAGAGAGTTCGTCGATCTCAGGTCGATGAATTTTCTCAAGAACTATCCTTAGAACGTTGATCTCCGTTTGACGAACTGTGACAAATTCTTCGACCGCAGACAGAAATTAAATTAATGCTTCTCTATTGATCATACCAAGCTGATTCAGAAAGAACAGATGGTTCCTCTCATCCAAAGATTTGGTGAAGATGTCTGCTCTTCGCAAATCAGTGTAGATATAGACAAGATTAATTTTCTTTTTGTCAACACACTCTCTAATGAAATGATGTCTTACATCTATATGCTTAGTTCTACTATGATGTACTAAATTCTGTGAAATAGAAATTGCACTAGTATTATCACAAAGTAGAGTTTAATTATTTAAGTTGAAATTATAATCTAGGAGTTGGTTCTGAATCTACAGTATCTGTGAACAGCAACTGCCAACTGCTATGTATTCAGCTTTTGTAGTTAAAGTAGACACAAATGTCTGCTTTTTGCAAAACTAGGACACAAGTCTAGCACCAAGGAACATGCATGTCCCTGAGGTGCTTTTTCTATCCACTCTACATCTAATAAAGTTAGCATCTTAGTATCCAATCAACTCAAACTCTGACTCAGTTGGATACTAGAGTCCTAAATTTGGGCAACTCTTTATATATCTCAAAATTCTTTTTAGAAAAATAAGGTGAGATTTTTTAGGGTTCACCTGGAACCTAGCACAAAGACAAGTAGCAAACATAAAGTCTTGCCTACTTGCTGTGAGATATAACAGGGACCCAAAATGGCCCTATATAGTTTCTCGTCAACAGGTTTCCCATGTTCATTAGAATCAATCACAGCATTTGTAGCCATGGGTGTTTTCTTAGCTGAAGCATCAACCATACCAAACCTTTTTATCAGCTCCTTAACATACTTGGATTAAGATATAAATATGCCATCAGGGGACTGCTTCACTTGGAGACCAAGGAAGTAGGAGAGCTCACCCATGCTACTCATTTCAAACTTGGAATGCATAAGGTCAGAGAACCTTTTACATAGTTTGGAATCAGTAGAACCAAATATAATGTCATCTATATATATTTGTACTATCTAGATTTTATCATGATAATGCTTAATAAATAAAGTCCTATCTACTATGCCTCTAGAAAAGTTATGCTCTAAGAGAAGGCTAGCTAAGGTTTCATACCAAGCTATTGGAGCTTGCTTTAGACCATAGAGAGCTTTATGTAATTTGAAAACATAAGATGGATTAGATGAAGAAATAAAACCTGGTGGATGTTCCACATAAACCTCTTCTTTGAGTTCACCATTAAATAATGCACTGTTGACATCCATTTGTTATACTGTGAACTTCTTGTAGGTTGCATAAGCTAGAAATATCCTGATTGCTTCAATCCTTACAACAGGGGCAAATGTCTGGTCATAATTTATGTCTTCCTCTTGTCTGTATCCTTGAGCAATTAATCTTACTTTGTTCGTGATGATAGTACCTTGAGCATCTAGCTTATTTCTAAATACCCATTTAGTTCCAATGATTGGGTAGTCTTTGGGTCTTGGAACTAAATCCAAAACTCTACATCTCTCAAACTGGTAGAGCTCCTCTTGCATTTCAATGATCCAGTGTGGATCTTGCTCAGCATATTTAATGGATTGGGCTCAGTTTGAGATATGAAGCAGACATGCATTATGTCCCGGTGGAGTTAATGCCTTGTCTGCACACCCATTGATATGTCTCCAATCACTTGAGATACTTGGTGATCTCTAAGTGTGACTATCTCAGTAGGAGGAGCTGGTTGAGCAACATCTTGGGGAGTTAATTCCTCTGGTGGAATTATAGCTGTTGTTGGCTCTTCACTGTATTTAGTGACATCATCTTCACTTTCTTAAGCAATATGTGGAGAATGATGTGTAACAACCTCATTTATGGGGGTCAATTCATTCAACTTCTCACAAAGATGTGGTTCCTGCAAAGTCTCACTGGTAGAAGGGATCTTCTCCTTGTAAAACATGTTAGATTCATCAAAAGAAATTTGAATAGACTCTTCCATTTTCATAGATGATTTATTATATACCCTATAAGCCTTGCTTACTTGGGAATATCCAAGAAAAATTCCTATTTCAGCCTTAGCTTCAAACTTTATAATGTATTTCTTGTTGTTATTATGAATGTAACAAATACAACCAAAGACTCTAAAATAATCTACTTTACGTTTCTTCCCTTTTAGTAGTTCATAGGGGGTCTTGCCCTTAAGCTTATGAATCAAACTTCTATTCAGTATATAGTTTGATGTGCTTACAACCTTTGCCCAAAAGGATAGGGGCAAGTGAGCATCTGCAAGTAATGTGCCTGCAGCTTCAATGAGTGTTCTGTTTTTCCTTTCAGCTACCCCATTTTGTTAAGGAGTTCTAGGAGTAGAGAAGCAATGCCTGATACTTTCCTTATCAAGGAAATCTTGCATGGGAAGAGACTCAAACTCAGTACCATGATCACTTCTGATCAATGCAACTAGAGTAGAGTACTCAATCTTTATGCTCTTAAGAAAATCTATAAGAACCTTGAAGTTATCTGACTTGTTTCTTAAGAAAAACACCCATGTGAACCTTGAGAATTCATCAATAATGACTAAGGTATAAGACTTCCCTCCTAGGCTCTTTACAGCAATGGGTCCAAAGAGATCCATTGAAGCAAATACAGAATCCTAGGTGAATCAATCTTATTAAGTGACTTAAAACTATTTTTAGTTTGCTTTCCTAATTAACAAGCCATGCAAAGGCTTTCCTTCTTGTAGGGGCAAGAAGGCAATCCTCTAACAAGGTTATCCTTAGAGAGTTTAGCAATGTTTTTCAGATTTACATGACCTAATCTCCTATGCTAAAGTTCATTATTATTACTAGTTTGGTTAAACAGACATATTTCAGTTTTAGCTGACTTAAAATTAACTACATAGATATTACCTACTCTAGTACCAGTTAACATTACTTGGTTATCTACAAAAGTAAAAATACATGAAGTTTTGTTAAATGATACATGAAACCTTTCATCACATAACCGACTTATGGATATAAGGTTGTGCTTTAGTCTACTTACATAAGCTACCTTCCTGAAGGTGACTGCTCCAATTTTGACTTTTCCATATCCTTCAGTCTGGCCACAATAAGAGTCACCAAATATTACTTTGGGTCTTGTCTTTGACTTATAGTTGATTAAGTTGTCCTTGTCTCCAGTCATATGCTTTGAACAGCTACTATCCAGATACCATTATAGCTCTGTGGTGGGATAGTCTTTCACCTGCAATAAAATAGATTAGTTATTCTTGACCTAGGTCATCTTGGGTCCTTATTTTTTTACATAATTAAAGTTGGAAATGTATGAGTATTCTGGTTGATTTTTATAACTTAGGGGGTGAATTTTTCTAGGTGGAATTATCCACTGGGTGAATGGATTAACTTTATCTCTTGATTAAATGGTCTGTTAGAATTAAAGTTTCTGTTATTATGAACTGGGGTCGACGAATTCTGGTAAGTTCGTCGATCTGAGGTCGAGGAATGGGGATGAGTTCGTCAAACTCCACTCAGAGAATGAAAATATTCATTTTCTGGGCCCAATATCATCGATCTCGGCTCGAAGAACCATACTGGTTTCGTCAATCGCAGTTCAGAGAATAATTATAATAAAAATTTGCGTTCGGAGTTCGTCGACCTGAGTTCGACAAACCGTACACATTTCGTTGATCTGAGTTCGACAAAATCTACTGAACATTATTATAGTTAGGTTTTTTCTTATTCTTTTTCCTTTTCTTATTCTTCTGTTTTACTTCTGTTTGGTTAACATGATTATCATCTATCTTTTCCTTACCTTTTTCTGAAACAAATTTTATTGGAGTTGTTAGTATGTTTTTCTGAATCAATGGAGGTTGGCTTGATGAAGAACCTAAGCCCAGCTTGCCATTAATCCTGACATTCACCTTGCTTGTGATGTCCATCAACTTGATACTTCTCTCATTTAGGGAATCTTCAAGTTGTCTTGCCTCAGCTTATTCAGTTTTTAATGAGATGATCTGTTCATTTGCTAAAGTTAATTCATCTTTTAACTTATTGTTTTCCGAATTGAAATTTTCTTGTTATGATAGTTTTTCTCTAAGTTATTTAATTTCTTTTTCAGAGTTTATTAAATCAAGACATAAAGATTTAAATTTAGTTCTAAAATTATCTGAATTGAAGTCAAAGGAAGATAGTACCTGATGTTCCTCAGATTCAGAGTCTTCACCCTCTAACTTGTCATCTTCTGCTTTTGAACAGCTACCTGATCAATTGATGTCCATCAGACACACTTCTTTTGCCTTTGCTTCCTCTTCATCTTCACTGGAGCTTGAAGATGAAGATTCATCTTCAGTTTCACTCCAGGTTTCAACCACAAAGCCTTTCTCCTTCCTTTTATGCTTGTTGGAGGAAGGCTTGCTGTATTGCTGCTTCTTGGGTTCCTTTTCTCTTCTTCTCTCCTTCTTTTGGTTCTATAGACACTTTGAGATGAAGTATCCTGGCTTCCTGTAACCAAAGAAAACAACTTCTTCAGTTGGTGTCTTATTATACCTTGTCTTGTCATCTTATCTAGATGACTTTCCTCTGAAATCCCTCTTGCCCATCTTGTAAAATCTCTTGGCTAAGAGACTTAGAAAGTCTTCACTGGCTATTAGAGCCTCTGATTCTTCAAATGCCTTGAATTCAATGCTTTGCTCCTTTCTTGCTGCTGAAGGAGTCTTCTGCTCTGTAGCTTCTCTAGACTTTATCAATTGTTCATAGGACTTAAGCTTTCCAAGAAGAGATTCAGTGGAATGCTCATTCATACTTCTGGCTTCCTTGATTGGCCAAATTCTTGAATCCCATGAGCTGGGGAAGCACATGAGGATTTTGTCATTTACTTCTGTGAGGGTGATGCCCTTGTCCAGAGTCTTCAGCTCATTGATGATTGAGCTTAGTCTGTTGTACATGTCACTTACAGACTCTGACACATCTTTCTTGAAGTTCTCATATTGAGAGATACGATTGGATCTTCTGTCCTTTCTCTCATCTGCTGAACCAGCAACCATCTGGTTAAGAGAATCCCAGATAGCCTTGGCTTATGTGCACTCTGCAACTTTCTAGAAGATGTCATCAGACATTGTCTGAGCCAGAATATTAATGGCCTTGGCATCTGCTATTTTGGTCTTCTTTTGAGCATCTGTCCACTCAAGTTGTGGAACAACATGAGTGCTGGAACTAGCAGTTGTTGTAGTCACTCGAGTTGGTGGTCCTGTCAAAATAGAATTGAAAATATCTTCATCAATAGAGTTCATATATAACTTGATTCTTGCCTTCAAGATAACAAACTTATTCAAGTTGCAGACTGGAGGTATGGTGCTTGCATAATCTTTGTTCTATGCCATGATATAGAATAAATAAAAAAAATAGGGAAAATATATCAGATCTAACAAGGACCTTTTGGTTCAAGTGTTAGCTTGTACAACCAAAGGAATACCCCCTGATACCAATTGAAAGATAGGGGTTTGACCTGATTTACTCTGGGGGGGGGGTGAATAGAGTAATTAAAACTTTTGGCTATTTTAAAATTTATCTGAGTAAAATAGGTGATATCAAAAGTAGTAATAGGAAATGGAAATAGTATTAGCTAATCTATCACAACACAAAAAAACAAAAGGAAAATGATCAACAAGATAACACAAGAATTTTATAGTGGTTCCCCAAACTAGGAACCTCCACTCTTCTACCACCCTGGTAGGAATCCACTATCAGGTTTTTGTTCAGGTGACTGCCACCACAAGATCTATTTTCAGGGAGATCTCACAACCCTTTAGGATTTTGATCAGGTGCCCAAAAACCAACAATAAACTTTTGATGGGAGTTAATAAACACTTTTTACAGGAGGTCAGAGAGGTGATGATGTATTCTCTTTTCCCTATACAGCAGAGAAGAATTGTGGATTCTATTGTTAAGACTCCTTCTGAAATGTTGAATGGTTCAGAAAGCTTGGAGCATTGCTCAGGGTGTAGGTCTTCAGCCTTGTCTTGAAAGATCCTGGAACTTTCTGACTGATTCAAAGTTGTTGTCCTTGAATATTCCTGGAGGAGAAGTTGAAGAAGACTCTTGATATATGATTATTGTTCTTCTTCAGCTTTCAGTAAGATCAAAGGAAAATAGAATTTTTTTTGCACACAGAGAGAGAGAGAGTTCTGTATGTTGTTCTTTGTCTCTTCTCTGTATTCTCAGTACTGTCTGGTCTATGTATGCAAGGAGTGCCGTTTGAAAAGAGAAAAACTCTTTTATATTTTGCTGTCCAAATTCTCCTTTGAAATTTGAATTCCAAGCATTAATTACTGACTTATCTAGAGAATGAAACGGCTGGAATATTTTACTTAAATGAGTTTCCCCAATTGTCTTATTAAAATAAGAAAGTAATTAACCCTGATGATGACCATAATTAATGCTTCCAATAACGACTATATTCAGGAGAATATGAGCATTAATTACTCAGAGAATTACTGCTAAATGATATAATAAATAAGGAAAGAAATAAGGAAAGCTTCTCATTCTGGCTCGGGACAGAATTTGTCAACCTCCGAACAATTTCGTCGACTGGAGTTCTAAGTTTGTCGACCTGAGAATTCCTGTTCAGCGACCTGAGCTCTGCGAACTGCATTCTAGAAAAAACTTGCCAATTCTGCGCTCTAAGTTCATCGAGCTGAGAATCTGTCTGAATGAAGAGATCATCGACCTGAGCTCAAATATCGTCGAGCTCAACTCAGATAAAGAATTCTGAGTTCGTCGATTTGAGATCGACGATCGTCGAGCTGAGTTCGAAGAATTTCGAACTGCTAATTTTGAACTCTGAATTATTCTAAGTCTGAGACTACTGAGGTCCTATGCTGGCTGGTCCATGAAGGTTGAAACTAAAGACTTGCCTAAATTGTATCAATCATAGACTTAACCCTGGCTATACAATGTGGGTCAAACTCATCCTAATTAGTGAACCAATCCCAAATCCAAACTAGGGATCCAACATAGGTGATTACTGTGTGGTGGGCTGAGTTCCTTTATTTTAAGTCTCGGTGGAGACTGAGTGATCCGGTGGGATCGTGCTGTAATATCTGAGGAGCCAAGGTTATTGGAGATGTGCATTGTCTAACATACTGTTAGAAAAGCGGAGAGGGATAGTGGATGTACCCATATACTGGGGAACCACTATAAATATCTGGTGTGCTGTGTGTTACTTTCTTGAAAGCATAACTAAGCAAACTCAGTAGGGCTTAAATCAGTTAAAGATTTCAAAGAAATCAAAAAGCCTGTTATAACCAATTCACTCCCCCTCTAGGTGATTAGCTACCCTTGGATTTAAAGACTTTCAGGGGACCTCTGACTTTGCACTAGTTTCATAATCTTAATCAGACAAGCTTTTTTTAGATTATACCTTATCAGGAAATGAGTCATCATGATCTTCTTTATCAATCCAATCCATTAGTCCATAACTCTCTTCCTTTTCTTCATCATCACTATCAAAAGATAATAGTGGAGCCCTGATGCCTATTTGAGTGATATAAGGTGTTGCATTTACAGACAGTGCATTTAACCCTACATATTCTTCCTTCTCTTCAGATTCAGAGGAGCTAGTGTCACTATCACTCTAGGTTCTTTCTTTCTTGTCAAGTAGGATCTTTTCAGATCTCTTGCCTTTATGATGCTTGTCCTCCTTATTTACTTTCTTCTCTTTTCTCTTGACTGGGCAGTCAGCTATGACATGCCCAAGCCTGTTGCAATGGTAGCAAACAATGTCATTAAATAATTTGTTCATGTTTAAGAGCATACTTGTCCCTCTTGGGGTCCTTTCTGAATTTTTTGGAGGCCTGATAGTGCCTTCTAGAGTTTAAGGAGGAGGAGGGCTAGGAATTATTCCAATGCTTCCTCCTTCTCATCTTCTTTTTGAACTGCCTTGTGAACAAGGCCAACTATCCATCAGACATCTCTTCTCCAAAAGTGCTAGGCTTAGATTCGTCTGAAACTTCTGCTTTGCTTGAGAAGAGTAAGGCATTCTCCTTGCCTTTGTATGAGATCTTTGCTTTCAAGGTCATGAGTCTTTCCTTGCTTTCCCCTTCTTTCATTCTTCCTTGTATTTAGATGGAGCTTATGGGACAATAGTTTCACAGACAGATTTTGGGGTTTAATATTCCCAAGATTTTCTATGTCCCTAATGACAACAATCTTAACATCCCATTCCTTGTGCAGGGATCTCAGGAACTTGTCATTCAGTTCATAGTTAGAGAAAGTTCTTTCATAATTTCTTAGTCTATTTACTATCATGAAGAACTTCTCATAATAATCAGAAATGTTGTCTTTCTTTTCCTGTTTGAAAGCTTCATATTCTTGATTGAGGAAGGATTTTATGTTATCCCTGACCTCTTCTATTCCTTCCATATAAACAATCAATGTGTCCCACATCTCTTTAACAGTCTTGCAATGAATAAGGTTTTGAAAAGAAGAATCATCAATTACACAGACAATGATGTTCTTGGCTCTCTTATCCATAGTGGCCAAGATGTCTTCAATGTTGTTCATCTCTGAGAGCTTCTTGGGAACTTTGAGGGTTGCATTTATTGCTGATATATTCATGGAAACATAAGGCCCTTCTTCAATTGTGACAAAGATTCTAGGATCAAAAGCTTCCATGAAGAGTTTGACACTTTGCTTCCAGATACCAAAATTCTCCTTCTTGCAGATATGATGTTTCATGGAGCTAAGTTCTTTGCAACTTTCTCCAAACTCCATTACTGTAAATCTCTTTAAACCTTTAAGGATATTGTTGTAACACCTCCCCTGTAATGACCATATAATATGGGTCCGTCCGGGGCCCCACAACATATAGACGTCACAAATTTAGCATTAAAAAGTGACATAAAGAACTACGTATCTCAAAACACAGACAACAAGACAGTGAAAACACACAACCAGCACAGAAGTTATCCACATTCATAGGAGTCCAACATGGCCAGAAGGCCTTATAATAATCAAAAGTCATAAACTATATTAACAAAAAATAGAGCAATGTGCCTTAACACTCCTAGGCTACCTCGGCGTGCAAGTCGGATTACAGTTCATGGAACAAAACATTCAACACTTCATAAACTAATAGAAGAGAGAACACTTCATGAACCTTAGAACTTTTTGGCCAGTGAGTATGCTCCAGCATGCGATCCTTGCCCTAAAAATTTATTGCAACGTGGGTCAGCAAAGGCTGACCTCAACTGTGTAACCAACACATCTCTTCCCGGTCATCCCTAGCGGACCCCGGGGCACTCCATCACCCTACATGTCAGCACTTCATATGCAAATGTACATATAGAATAAAGCAACAGGTTTGAATGTCTCATACAACAAACGCGTTTCTAGGTTGAGCTTTTAATAAAAGGGTCCTATAATGCAACATGTATGCAAACATGGGTTTCACCCAAGGCACCGTATAGCGCGAATGAGTCTAACAAATCATCTTACATAGCACACCACAATCATCCATACAGGTACTTCCAATTTCCCCTAATGGCATTCGAGCCGCAAAACAGAACTCTTGCTTAGGCCCCACCCGCTCATGGGTCTCAAACCAAGGCTTTCCTGCAAGCTTTGACTCGCACATTAGTTCCGTCACACAAACAAATTGATGCTAAGAACCCTTGCTTTAATCTTCCCCCTCGTGGGCTTCATCGCCCAGGCTTGTCCAAAGCTTGGCGTTCTATTCAAATTCATAGAATGCGACTTGTCTCGCTGGGACACTATCCACACTTGACTTGCAACGTCATGGGCTAGCCAGCCGACCATAGAGACCAAGTCCATCAATCACAATTAGACTTATCAATTCCATCCTACATCACCATTTGTTCTCACACGAAAAAGAGGGCAAACATCACAAACGACATTTTCGCTGCATTCAGATATCTAGCAAAAATCCGTAGTGCTCGTCATATAACATCACCGCATCGGACAAATAGTCGCAATTACGGCTTCACCCACAATGCCTAATCCACTAACTGAGCGGATTTCTAGTGCTACAGCATGTCGGGGATGGAATAAATTGACCCGGTGGCTCCTCTTTAACCATGACAACCTGTACCCCTCACATTTGAGAGATCCAGTGCCTAAATGCTTGAAAGAAAGCAAAAACGAAACGGATACCATTCACGCAACCTAAAAACTGAGAGGAGAAATGTCGTTACCTTATGAATCCTCTTCCTAGCCATGGAGATCTTGGTTTGCACGAATGAAACTATGTGCCATCAAGTCTTCTCCACGGATCTGGCCTCGGATTGACGAACGGAGCTCCGAAGCTTCGTCAATGGCGTAAGGTGCTCTTCTTCTCCGTCCTCCAAACTCTCCCTCAAAACCCTAAAGGATGAGAACAAATGAGGAACATGAACCCCTCAGGCCTACTTAAAGGGTCATGGACATACGATTCTGGGCCAAAGGATCGATTTCTAAGAAGATCGGATGGCCTAATCTCACCATTTACGAAACTTCTTTCGCCTGCTACCGCTGAGCGGTAGCTACCTCCGCCTCGCGGTAGGTACCTACCGCACCGCGGTAACTCACAGAGCCACCTACCTGTACATAATGCCCTGCTACTGCCAACATTAGCGATACTACCGTACGATAACCTTTCAAAGCCTTTGACTCAATGCTTTTCATCTCAACTCTTTGTCTCGAAGAAAAGAGGCTACTGCCGAGCGGTAGCTAACAAATGTCATGCTCTACCACTCGTCTCTCTCGACGAAAGAAGGCTACTGCCAGGCAATAGCTTCCTACCTCCACTCGGTAGCTCCCTGAGTGTCACAACCCGCATTTTTCCCCAACAATTTAATTATACCAGAGCAATGGTGAAAATACGCGTCGTGATGCCACGCGGTGCAGGGGATAACTTCAGACGTTCAGGCAAGACTCCAAACTCTACGATTTTAAAAGGAAACATGAATTGTTATAAATGAAATCCAGTTTAAGTTATGACGGTAGCCGTATCCCTCGGCTTAGTGAATCATCTAGTCCACGATTTAAAATATAAATTATACGCTTGCGGAAGATACTTGTTTAAATTGACTCTAATATTCTACATGAGTATAAATGTCCCCGAGGAACAACTCATACTATGCAAACCCTAGATTTATAATAAGTATAGAAAAGTATTTACGCTAAATAGAAAGTAGTGGCTTAGTTTTGAAAGAGATGACAGGTATGCTTTACTAATAGTAGGGTTTTATAAGTTAAAAATATCTAACATGCAATCCTAGCAATAAATCATCTCAGAGAGCAAGTAATATACACCGAACATAAGAAAACCACATCAGCTAGCAAGTGTCAAAAGAAATCAACAATCCTGTGGGCGTCAACAACCTGACACGAACCCACAGTATGAATATGTCTGAAACTAGGCAAAGAAAAATAAAACAACAAACTACCTCGCTATGGCGAGGGGAAAACCACAACCAACCTGCTGCTGCAAGGGCTCCAAAACTGGCTCCGCTACTTGCTAATGCTCCGATCCTGAGGCATTCCAAAGACAGAACACCTCAGCAAGAGGGACAAATGGCGGCAGAGAAGTAAACAAAATAAAACAAAGGTCAAACGGGGTACCAACCCAAGACCAACAGTGCTGAAGTAAGGTATCGAACAGGAAACAAAAGAACTACTTACGTGAATCGTCACGTACTCCAACAAATACAACAGATTTCCCAAGGCAAAAAGGGAACAACAAAAGTAAAAACATAAGGAAGAAATTTAACGAGCTTTACTAAGCACATGTGGTCAGCCCTACCCCAAAAACACGGGCGAGGTGGTCACTCAACTTGAAACACCTCTCACGAATAATTTATTCGCTTAACTGCGAGGGAGTCTCATACTCTCCTCCATACACCGCAGATGCCCAAAAACCCGGTAGGCTTCCACAAGGTACCATAAAGGAGCCAGACAATGCGGAGGTGGTTTTATCCACTAACTCCCGCAAATTTTAGAAACCCAAAGAAACCACAACACAAATATATCTCGAGATTTGGCTCGTCAGATTCTACTTGACACTTCTAGTTTCAAGACATGGTTGATCAACCCCTATGAACGATTATAATCCGAGACAAACTCTAGTACGTTCAAAAATGATAGGTAAGACATTTAAAGCCATCATTAAAACACTTCAATAACAATCAAATATATCATGATAAGATCAAGTTCACCATGACAAAATCATACAACGTTGAGTGATCATTTAAAAAGGTTAATCGTAGCAATAACTTGGAAGACAAAGTGCAGAAAATTTTAAAGAACATAAAAACTGAACCGTTACCATCAAATCGGAGGAGGAGAAATGAGGAGAAACCACCACTTGCCTTTGTTTTACCGGAAAAGTTCTCCGAATCGCTCCGCGTCGCAGATCGGGGCAAAAGAACACGGGAGGAGTTGAAATCTAAACAAAAATGGTCGAAAAGGGGGTTAGGGACGAAAAACCCTAACGAGAAAACTCGAGGAAAGGGGAAAAATTTACCACGATAGCGTAGCTCTCGATGAGAGCTTTCCAGATCTACGCTCGGTTGAAGATTTCGAGCACCGGAGCTCCGTCGGCGGCCACCGGAAGGTTCACGAAATATATTCTCTTTCACGCTCACGCCGCTCTGGCTCGGGAGAAAGAATCGGAGAAGATGAAGTATTTCTATTTTCTAAATACTCTAAGTTTAAGAAGATATATATATATATATATATATATATATATATTATATATATAATATATATAAATATATAATATATATTATATATATATATTATATATATATATATAAAAAGTAGTTATAAAAAGTTTTGTCTAAATATATAAAAAACGGTTTAAATGCGAGCAGTTTCGCGGAAAATCAAATTAGAGGTTTAGGATTGCTTCAAATCGAAAAGTGCCCAAAATAAAAGTTGTAGATCTCGTCGAGACAAACAAATTTCACGTTAACTATTTTTCCATACGACATTGTTTAGACCCTCAAAAAGGCTCCCGAACACAAACTATGACAGACTACACGAGAAAGGCAGCAGACTACTCGAGTATACAGAAGGCTACTCGAGTATGCAGAAACAGACTACTCGAGTATACAGAAGGCTACTCGAGTATGCAGAAACGGACTACTCAAGTATGCAGAAACAGACTACTCGAGTATACAGAAGCAGACTACTCGAGTATACAGAAGGCTACTCGAGTATGCAGAAACAGACTACTCGAGTATACAGAAGGATACTCGAGTATGCAAAAACAGACTACTCGAGTATGCAGAAACAGACTACTTGAGTATACAGAAGCAGACTACTCGAGTATACAGAAGGCAACTCGAGTATGCAGAAACAGACTACTCGAGTATACAGAAGGCTACTCGAGTATGTAGAAACAGACTACTCGAGTATACAGAAATAGAATACTCGAGTATTCAGAAACAGACTACTCGAGTATACAGAAGGCTACTTGAGTATACAGAAACAGACTACTCGAGTATGCAGAATTAGAGGAACAGAAGTTTACATAATAAGCAGAAACTTCACACGAGTCAAGGTTGCAGGAAAAACAATTTCTTGGCAAATCTAACCTTTTGATCAAACTATAAAAATGAATAGTACTTTTCATTTTTGAATAGTACTTTAATATTAAAATAATCATATTTACATATTTTTTTTGATAAGGAAATGCGAGATCAAAACGGAGGCCCAAACGCGCGCCGAATCGAACGAAACTCACGCCGTAGGCGAACACAGACGCTACGAACACGACGGCGAAGTCAAAACCAAAATCCGACTAGCCATTCTCGAGATATAAATTTTCAAAGTTTACGACAAACATAAATTCCACAAAACTTCGGAAAAACGCCGAGGACCAAATATCGCTCAGATCGCACCGAAACGGGACGAGCAAGCCAAAAATTACATAACTTAAATTCCAAATGCAAAATTTTCCCATTACAACAAGAATTCGGCCGACTTGACCGCATGGACGCGAAAATGCCTTTATGGCATTGCGCCATCAACTTGACGTTAAAGGTAAAGCCACGACGTCATAAATATGATGTTTCCCATTTAAATAAAATCATCAAAAAATCGGGGGCGTTACAGTCACTCCCCCAAAAATGAAGTTTCGTCCCGAAACTTAACACAACTCCAAAACCAAATCAAAATGATAAAATCAAACGTAAATGAAAACATTTCAACGTACCCGAAACTAGGAGAAGACGTGCGGATGAGATTCTCTCATTGCTCATTCCAATTCCCACGTCGCGCTCTCGACATCTTGATTTCTCCATAGAATCTTAACCATGGGGATGGTCTTTCTTCGCAAGACACGCTCTTGAGATTCCAAAACGCGGACAAGCTCTTCCATATACGACGGATTGGGCTGAATTTGGGGCACCGAGTCAAGAATTTGACGATCACTACGAACACACTTCCGCAACTTGCTCACATGGAACACATCGTGGACACCAGGGAAGGTAGCAGGTAAATCCAGTCGATAAGCTGACACTCCGATGCGCTCAAGAATCTGAAAAGGTCCCACATACCGGGGGTCTAACTTGTGGTTCCTTCCAAATCTTTTTACACCTGGCATCGGAGAAACCAAGTCCCCAACGACAAACTCCAAATCTACCCTTCGTCGATTAGTATATTTCTCATAACGCTCTTGTGCTACATGAAGCTTCTCTCGAATATGAGTAACCGCACAATTCATCTCCTCAAGGGCTTCCGGACCTAGCAATGGTCTCTCACCAACCTCAGCCCAAAATAAGGGAGTCCTACAACGCCTCCCATACAAGACCTCAAACGGGGCCATCTGCAAGCTCTCTTGATAACTATTATTGTAAGCAAACTCCATGAGTCTGAGACGCTCATCCCAAGCACCACCATGATCCAAAATATAACATCTAATCATGTCATCAACGATCTGATTTACTCTTTCTATTTGCCCATTCGTCTACGGATGATAGGCGGTGGAATACCTCAAGTCGGTACCCAAACCCTCTTGCAGGCTCTTCCAAAAGCGAGACGTAAATCTGGAGTCCCGATCTGATACAATGCTAACAGGAACTCCATGTAACCTGATGACCTCTTCAAGATATAGCTCAGCTATCTTCTTCATCGAATACCCAATCTTAAACGGAACAAAGTGGGTACACTTTGTCAATCTGTCGACTATCACCCAAACTGAGTAATGCCCACGGGGAGATTTTTGTAGACCGGTGATAAAATCCATTGAAATACTCTCCCATTTCCAACTTGGAATATCAAGCGGTGTCAATTTACCACCAGGCCTTCTATGATCAGCCTTGACACGCTGACACGTATAACATTCTGATACAAACTTCGCGATATCACTCTTCATCCCTGACCACCAAAAAATTTGCTTTAGATCTTTATACATTTTGGTGGAACCTGGATGATAGGAAACACTGGAACCATGAGCTTCTTCACAAATTTTAGCCCGGATGTAACCCATGTTAGGAATACAAAATCTACCCCGATATTTCAGAGTACCTAGCTCATCCAAAGAAAAATCAGGTAACTCTCCTTTCTCAGTTCTATTCCAGAGGTGTAACAATTCCGGATCATCCTTTTGGTGCATCCTAGTAAGGGAAATCCAAGAGGGCGCTTCTGCTTCCAAACTAGCAGGCGTAGAACTACTCCCAATCTCGATGTTCATCAACAAGAAGTCTTCTACTAAGTACTAGCAGGCGTAGAACTACATTAGCCTTTCCTGGATGTTAAAGAATTTATACTTCATAATCCGCCACATATTCTAACCACCGACGCTGGCGTAGATTTAGTTCCTTCTGAGTGAAGACGCACTTCAAACTCTTATGGTCCGTATAGATCTTGCACGGCGCGCCATACAATAAGTGTTGCCACAGCTTCAACGCATAAATTACAACAGCAAACACCAAATCGTGCGTAGGATAGTTTATCTCGTGAATCTTTAGTTTTCTCGATCCATACGCGATCACCTTACCATCTTGCATTATAACACAACCAAGTCCGATGTGTGACGCATCGACGTACACAGTATACTCGACTCCTTCAGTAGGTAAGGTTAAAATTGGGGCAGCACACAGTCTCTTCTTCAACTCTTGGAAAGCATCTTCACACTTATCACTCCAAATGAATGTAGTATTCTTCTGAGTAAGTCTAGTTAAAGGTGCAGACAACACCGAAAATCCTTCCATGAATCTCCTATAATATCCAGTGAGGCCTAAGAAGCTCCTAATCTCTTTAGGTGTAGAAGGTCTTTCCCATTCCATCACGGCAGAAATCTTGGTCGGGTCTACAGAAATACCGTCCTTGCTTACAACATGACCCAGAAAGGACACCTGAGCTAGCCAGAACTCACTTTTGCTCAACTTCGCATATAGCTTATTCTCCCTCAAGGTCGAGAAAACCAAACGCAAATGCTGAGTATGCTCCTCAACATTGCGGGAATACACTAGGACATCATCTATGAACACAATAACGAATCGGTCCAAGAAATCCTTAAACACCCTATTCATCAAATCCATGAAAGCAGAGGGTGCATTGGTTAAACCGAAAGACATCACAAAAAACTCATAATTTTCATATCGCAAACGGAATGCGGTTCGGGGAATGTCTTCCTCACGAATCCTCAACTGGTGGTAGCCTGAGCGAAGATCGATCTTTGAAAATACCGAGCTACCACGCAACTGATCGAACAGATCATCGATCCTTGGCAGGGGATATCTATTCTTAACGTTCACCTTATTTAATTCCCTATAATCGATGCAAAGCCTCATCGATCCGTCCTTCTTCCTTACGAACAAATCCGGAGCACCCCACAGAAAAGAACTTGGTCTAATAAAACTACACCTCAGCAACTCATCGAGCTGAGTACGCAACTCATCCAACTCACGCGGAGCCATACAGACCGGTGCTTGGCGATGGGACGAGTGCCTGGCTCGAGGTCAATCACGAACTCAATCTCCCTCTCAGGAGAAAGTCCAGGAAGACTATCTGGAAAAACATCTGGAAACTCTCGCACCACCGAGACATCCTCGAGACGTAGTGTAACAGAAGCTGTTTCCAGAGAATAAATAGAAACTAAAAATGCCTCGCAACCAGACTTTATAGCACGTACCGTAGAAATGACAGGGTAAACTCTGTCCTGAAATTCATAGACACTCATAGGTTGGCCATTGTCCATCCTGAAGTCAAGTCTTTTTACCTTGCACTGGATGACTGCATCATACTTGGACAGCCAGTCCATGCCCAAAATCACATCAAAATCAGCTAGGTCTAAAATTATCAGATCTACAAGGGCCAGAAAATTGCCAAGATGAATAGGGCATCTCAGAACTCCTTGATTGGATATCACCGAATCACCGAGGGAAGCTTGATGTTGAAGGAGTCTCTCAATTGATCAACATCAAGGCGATGTTTTCAACAAACCTCCTAGCCACAAAGTATGGGTGGCACCCGAATCGAACAGAACGCGCGCCCACCTATTCCGCACCTTAAACTCCCCTAAAACCGTAACATTAAACGAACAACGATCGAATACAATAGGGCAATAACGATAATAATAGGGATAAAATAGACCGGGCAAACCTGAAATAACTTGCGTAAGTTTTGAGCTTCCTCGCTAGTCATCACGTTCAGCTTACCTTTTCCTTTACTAAGGTTGGTAGTGGCGGCATAGCTCGAAGCGGGCAGGCTGCAATGGGGATAAGCCTGGGGGCACGAAGATTTCTGGTGTCCCTTCTACCCGCACTGGAAGCAGGACCTTTCTTTCATCCACACTGAATCACCTCATGACCTTCCTTGCACAGACCGAGCATACAAGCTCTCCCTTTGGTGCGCCTTGGATTGCGTGCACTTGCTGCTGCTTCAGGGTGGCTGTTCTCTTGAAACACCTTTCGTAAGGGTGGCCAGGACGACCATAGAAACTACACACTTCCTTACCTTTCTTCTTCGAAGAAGGGGCAGATGCCCTGGAGCTACCATCCTCAACACCCTTCCTTTTTCTCTTTCCTCGCTGCAGCACCGCGGTTCTTGGAATTTTCAATCGCTTCAACCTTTTGTGCGACTTCCACTGCCACAGCATAACTGTCAGCTCATCCTCCATAAGCGCATGCCCACTGCTGGACATCACTTCTTAGTCCTCCCAGGAAACGTTTCACTCTTCCCTCCTCCGAAGCTACCAAATCGGGAGCAAATCTACTCAACTTGCTAACTCAATCTCATATTCGCTCACCGTGAGCTATCTCTGCTTCAAATGCAGGAAGTTATTCATGAGACGGTCCCGCTCGACCGAGGTTAGAAACTTCTTCAGCAACAACTTCTTGAATGAGTCCCAGGTACAGCCTTCCTTAAGACTCTCCTTTTCACAAATCACCAACTTTTTGCTAGGCCTTT